>JAHWXV010553173.1:0-10551 GCA_024586415.1 Phrixothrix hirtus | reverse complement strand
TATATATATATATATATATATATATATATATATATATATATATACTATATATATACATATTATAATTATCATAAGGTTCTTATAAATATTACTTATTTTTATTTTTACCACTATTTTAAATTGTGGAATTTGTTTCTATAATATAAAGACACGAAAATATTTACTTCCTAAAGGCTAACGTTTCAAGGATAAATTGACCTCTTCATCAGCGTCTGCAAAATATTTAAAGTTATTCACTATAGGTATTCAAATTATTTAACATACAAAAATGGATTTAAAGACATTAATTTATTTAAACTTACAGATTCCTTCCAATTTTAAAATAAGGATAATAATACTATATACGTGGATGGTCTGGAAACTAAGGTAAGTAGTACAAAAGAAAGTACTTTATTCAATGTTTTAGATTTATTTTTCGAAATAGTCTCCTTTTAATTCGATGCATTTGTTCCAACGATGTTCAAGTCGTTTAATGCCTTCACTCTAATAGAACGAATCAACCGCCTCAAAATAATCATATGTTTCTACAATCGCTTCCCCCTAGCCTTCCTTCCTAGCCATTTTTTCAAGTTTGGAAACAAGGAAAGGTCAGATGGACCTAAATCTGGACTGCCGAAGTATTTCGAATCGTAATTCAACTAATTTTGCTGTAATAATGTTCAATGAATGAGCCGGTGTATTGTCATAATTAAACAACACTTCCTTCTTGCCAAATGCGGTCGTTTTTTCTTTAATTTTTCAATCAGCTGGTAATACTCGTGTAATACTCTCCTGTGATATTTTTGCCCTTTTGCAGATAATCTATAAAGACAATACCACGAGCATCCCAAAATACGGTGGCCATAACCTTGTTAGCTGATGGAACCACTTTTGCTTTCTTCAGTGCACTGCAACCGGGGGTATAGTGGTGTATCTACATTTCATCAACGGTAATAACTAGACGCAAAAATTCGGCGGGATTATGCTTAAAAAGGGTCAGGCAGTACTTAGAAGTTGTTACATGCATTCGTTGCTGGTCCACATTCTGATGACAGCTTTCTCATACACAAGTGTTCATGTGAGATATGACCAACATGTTCTTTAAATATACTTATAGTGTCTGCTATCATACGCTTATTTGCTCAAAGATTATTTAAAACAAGATCATGGACTTTGGTGATGACTTCGTCAGTGGTAGACTCTTGCGGACGTCCTGATCGTGTTTCGTCTTCAGTACTCGTACGGTGACGTTTAAATTCATTCACCCAGAAACAAGCTATCTTAAATGATGATACAGATTCGCCGTGAACATTATCAAACTCTTCTTTAATTTCTTTGGGGTTTTTCCCGGAGATATGGAAGTGTTTAATCACAGCATGAAATTCTCTTTTGCCCATATTAACAAAACAACGTAACACGTTTACATTAAACAACTGTAAGGGACACAGGCGCAACGTATTTGGCTGTTACTTTGACAGCTTTCTTACAACATATGATTTGATACATGACACGCATGCTTAGATTATGGGATCATCTCTAAATTAGTTATCTCACTAATCACACCACCCTCTCATAATGAAAATAATTCTTTAGTTTTTTTGGTGTAATTAATTTATTTACTAAAGCTTCCTTTTATTTTAATAAATAATAAACGAAGGCGCTGCATAAATAATATAAAATTAATCCCATTAATTTCCTAGAAAACCAGCTATGAAAACAATATATGCTTAGTTTCTGACATTTTGTTCTGTAAACATGAAGCGCGTAGAACATGAGACATTTGCACAACGTGTTATTCTGTTTTATGAAAAGCAAGCTAAATTTGATAAAAGACTAGTGCGTGAACATTTTTTAAAAGAAATATATTAAAAAGATTTGAAGAAATGGGAGAAGAAAGTTACAATAAAATACCAGGTCGGCCAGCCAAGATATCGTCGTTGCTATGTCAGAATAGAATCAACCCTCTTTAAATGTTCGTAAAACTGCTTTAAGACTTGATATTAGCAAATCTACACTTAGTGATATTAAAGTACAAAACTGGCAACCAAAGCAAGAACAAATTTGTTTGCACCGAAATACAAAACTGATTGAATTAAAAAAAATTTATAAAAAGTGTACCAGAAAAATCATTATCATTGGCAATGAGACCTATGTTGCATCAGACCCAAAGGACGTTTTCGGTAAAGAATATTATTACTGCCGGTATCCTCGAGAGTTATAAATACTCAGATATTTTCCGAATTTTTAGTTTTTTGCGATTTTCTTGAAATCGGTTGTAACAATTTTTTTAAAACTTTGTATATTGCTTAGATACTTAATTCCGTTCTATATGAACTAAGTGATTTGCTAATATATTCCAAAAATCGCATAACCCGAAGTACTGTTGTTGCAATATTTGTTATTATTACTCTTTATGTATATTCCACGCTACTGGTAAGTGAATAAATATCTATCTATCTAGCTATCTATCTTTTAATTGTAAACAATATATCTTAAAACTAAGCATCGTTGAAAAAAATTTTCTATTAATTTCTTACCTTACGCACATGCAACAACAAGAATTTAGTTATTTTAGTGTCCGTTAAGTTTTTTGCGATTTTTTCAAAAGCGTCCATAACAATTTTTTTAAACTTGTTATTATTAGCTCTTCATTTTCCACAGTTAAGCAGAGTTTTGCGTGTTCAGATGATTAATCTTTGCAATTATTGTTCCAAAAATACATGTAAATTAATATTTTAATGATTTGTGTACTCTATTTACATATTTACTGACTTTTTGTTTAAATTGATATCTTCTTACATTAAGATTGAATTGCAATACTTTAGCTTTTGCGTATGATAAAGTAATTAATATCTATAACTTTAAATTAAATTTAAAATGCGTGCGTTGCCTCACGACGGATTTTTTTTATTGAAAATATGTTTTCAAGTGTTCTGTTACATAATTCTGTAAAATAAAATATGCTTAAATACTAGATTATGATTGAAACGAAAAAAGTAGTAACTAAGGAATTTATAGTACCAATTTTAGTTGTGCGTTATCTTGTTCAAAAATGTAATTCTGCAATTTCAATGATTAAAAATGGTTAAACAATCCGTTTTAGTTATTAAAATAATTACTATACATGACATTCGAATATAAATTAGGTATTAAGATCCCATTAATTAAAATAACACCTTCTAATTTAATTTCAATAGTAACAGATAGTTTATTGATGATGTATAAGTTTAATTGAAATTAACAAATGCTGAATATTAATTTATTTATAATTAACCATCACGAGCGCTTCATTTATTAAACATTTGCCTACATTTAATATCACTTTAAACTATTGGGCGTAAGTTTCCAACGTTTAATTTTTCAGGTGTTAAGGCTTCTTCAATTTTAGTTTAAAAAAACTCAACGCCCTGTTTCTTTTGCAACTTGTTACTACATTATTTTTACTAATCCCTAGATGCTGTGCTGAGTTAACAAATGTAAAAGAAGTCCCCAGTTATTAAAATATGCCTTGAAGGTCGTATGGATAGTTTTTCCTGTTCAAATAAGATGTTAAATCTTTTTTGCATTGTGTATTAAGGATTTTCTAGTTGCTTTTGAAATTATATTATAATTTTACAAGCTTAGAGTTAATTGTAAATAGTGGTACTAGAAGATTGTAAATAGAAAATTTAAATTAATTACATGTTTTTGGAATATTCTTTTTGAAATAACAGCAATTATAATTTAAAAGACATTTGTCACTTTTTAAATTTTTAATAAGACTTAATTGGCATTTATATGGCTATCATATCGATTTAATGTATTAAAATTTATCAATTTAAAGAAATAATGACTTATAAATACCAAAACACTAAAGACTACACATATTAAATTAATAATTTAGCAAACTTCAACATGCAAACATAATGTAGGTTCGGTCGATAAAGTAATTGTATGTTCATTGTATGTATTTACATTTCTTACATTTACGCACGCATGTTAGTTAATCTTAATGATACTTATTTTGAATATCCTGATTAAATGTTTCCTTCCTCCCAATTTAGCACTTTTATACAGCGTACAATATAAATAGAAAGTTGTATTATATAAACTGATGCATATATGTAAATTTAAAAATAGTTTTCAAAATTGAAACATTGTAGAATTTTTTAATTTTGTTGTGAACAGGTACTACCATACATTAGAAATGAATACCTACCTATTTTTATAGTAACATATTAGATAATATTTATATATAATAAATTTGCAATTAAATAACTAAAATAAATGATTATTTAAAGATTTACCTGCAAACTGAGATGCTGTTAAAGCACTTGGTTCTGTCACCATTATGCAATAAGCTCTTGACCTAAAAGCGCCGAAATGTATATATTACTATCATTGACACCATTTTCCTTAAAATTCCACACTAGCAACTACATAGAATTTAATGAGACGAGTACAGATAGATTTCATTATTAATACACTTCAAAAAGTTTATTTGATAAATTCGTTCAGAAGTTTCAATGGTATCGATGCGATGTTAGAAGAGAGTCAACGCTACTTTAAAAAATCACTGTAAAGATGCCAACCGAGTTTTAGACATATCCTGTAATAGAAACTTTTAAAGGAAACTAGATGCCACTCTGAATATCCTATCCGTCTATAAAAAATGAATTATCTCTTGAATAGTATATATAAGGCGAATAAAAAGGACGGTTTTGTCAATATATACTGAAAAATTACCAAATTTCCTTTTATTTCTTCCAACATTTAATAAAAGTTGTTTTTTACCCTTAAAAGAGTTATAGCATAGAAGACGAATTTGACATATAAATTGTATAAATTCCTTCTCGTAGTTGTTTTATTACAACTAAATCAATATTATTTCTTTTCGAGAACGAAACTATTTTGAATTCAGGGATGTCCAATTAAATTAACCTACTGTGCGGGCTACACGCCCTCTTGAATGCATTTTTTTAAATTTGGACCTCTCTAACCTGCCTGAATGGTTTTAAAAAATAATATTTATAATTCTGAGTGTCAGGCATCCTTTGTTTCATTTCAGAGCGTCAGTTTTGCCATCAGCATTAATGTTATTTAATTCTTGGTTTTTTACTCTGATTTATTGGTTGTAACAAAAATCGAAATACTTAATTATTTTATTTTTATATTTTACATGAGTAGGCAAGGACAAATTCGCCTTTATTGTCAAATTGATAAGTGGTAACAAAAAAGCAGCCAAGTAGAAAACAGAAGAATGTTTTATGATGACAAAAATGAATATGATGGGTTAGTGGAGCAAATATTAGACGCCGACAACGATTATTCCAAAACTGATAATAATATTTTTTATACTAAATAAAATAAAGAAGAAGATTTCATCTAAAAATGGTACGAATTTTAAAAATTAATTCGGCACAAATGAAAAGTCATGAAACTGTAATATGAACAATTCTAAGGCTTCTTCACCAAAAGATTTTTAATCTAACTAAATAGGTATAAATATAAAAGATTGCATTTCCAAATAGCGTGATACAGCACCAGCAGACTAATGGTTTCGCCTTAGTGGGGCTCATCAGTGCTGGGTGGCTGGAAACGCTGATCGAAAATGCAAAACTTTCTTTTAAACACATAAACCTGTGTGGGTGTCAATGACAAATAATAGCAGAGCCATCTATTGTTGATATTAGGAAGTGTTTTACTATAAATAAAACAAAGAAGAAGATTCCTCTTAAAAATGGCACGCATTTTAAAAATTAATTCGGCACAATTGAAAAGCCATAAAACTGTAATATTAAATATTCTAAGGCTTCCCACCGAAAGATTTTTAACCTACACCCACACAGATTTATGTATTTAAAAGGAAGTTTTGCTTTTTCAATCAGCGTGTCCAGCCACCCAGCACTAATGAGCCCCACTAGGGCGAAACCATTGGTCTGCTGGTGCAGTGTCACGCTGTTTGGAAATGCAAACTTTTATATTTTTATCTATTAAGTTAGGTTAAAAATCTTTCAGCGAGACGCCTTAGAATTGCTCATATTACAGCTTTATGGCTCTTCACTTGTGCCGAATTAATTTTTAAAATTCGTGCCATTTTTAGGAGGAATCTTGTTCTTTATTTTATTTGTATTAAAACACCTCCTAATATAAACAATATATGGCTAGATGGTTTTATTTGTCATTAACACCCACACAGGTTTATGTGTTTAAAAGTAAGTTTTGCATTTTCAATCAGCGTGTCCAACCACCCAGCACTGATGAGGCCCACTAGGGCGAAACCATTGGTCTACTGGTGCTGCGCCACGCTGTTTGTAAATGCAAACTTTTATATTTTTACCTATTTGTTAGGTTAAAACTATTTTGGTGAGAAGCCTTAGAATTGTTCATATTACAGTTTGATGGCTTTTCGCCTTGTGCCGAATTAATTCTTAAAATGCGTACCATTTTTAGGAGGAATCTTCTTCTTTATTTTATTTATATTAAAACACCTCCTAATATAAACAATAGATGGCTCTGCTATTATTTGTCATTTGTTATACTGTTAGGAATTCAATAACAATATAGAGAAAATATAAAAAGCGACAAAAAATTAGACAAAGATCCCAGAATGTTGCAAAAGTTTCCTGTAGATTTCCTCTGCAAAATTTGCAGATTGGCGATTGACAACGTCAAGATAAACTGGCTCCCTATTAGGGATTTGCTTTATCGAGAATATAAGAATGGATATACGTCAAAAGTTCGAAGAACTTTATCGACTTTATCTATTCCTAGCAAACAGAACGTTTACGTTAGCAAATTCAATTAAACCTACCCACATCAAAAATGAAAGTTTGCATTATAAAATAGCACAAAGAGCAATAAATACTGCTTTAACAATTCACCAAGTCCTGTGGTCAAATTGGTCCCATTTAAAGAAATCATAGAAGCTTAAACATTAGCAACTAAATTACTAGCATTAAACCTACCAATAGACAGACAAAAGCTACCAATTAACAGTAATTTGAACTACAAGAGGAAATAAAGGGCAGCTGCCGTCAGAGTTCGAGTGATTGGGTATGGCAGAAAATTCATTGAAACTCCATTGAGTGCGGGGGATCTTTGTAAGTTCTATCGTCCTTCAAGATACTGTAAATTTACAGCGATGAGTCTGTTGCAGATCTCTTTAGTACATAATTCGTCCGGGATAGCGCAGCTCAGATTGTATGTGGTCGAACCGTATTGTATATAAAAACATCACGATGTTCGGTCTGGTCCTTCTTTTGTAATTTTATTTGATTTAATTATAATTTAATTTATGGAATTCAGATTTGACCTATTACAAAAGATTACAAGAGAACCTCAGTTTGGCTTCAATAATAACGAATTTTATAACTCATTATATTTGGTTTATTTTTTTATTAGGTACATTCATTAAATGGAATTATTACATTTAAAAATTGGTACATAAAAATAGTAAGATATAAACACATTTAGTTTTACGTTAATCTATAAACAAAAACAAGCCAACAATAAGATAGTTGTGAAAAATTTTAACAATGAACTTTACTTTTCTATCTGATTCTGAGAGTTTACTATAATTGCTTACGTTAAAGTAAAGAATTCAATGGTTATTTAGCTTTTATTTAAGAATGTTCTATTTTGTAAAAATTTTGTAAAAGACCTCCTGCTATTTAAGTTACCAAATATTCTCGTTTTAAATTGATTGTTGCAATTTAAAGTTTTCTCTGTTACAGTGTTGACTTTGCTACTTGAGATGCTTCTATAAACAATTGCGTGGATTAATTCTTCTGGAATTATTAATGCTATACTTCAGACACATCTGTTAGTTTGTTGTGTGTGATCTTGTGTATAGAACTAGTTAAATGCACTATGTGAAATTCACCATAATTTACTCTTGGCGATCCAATTAACTTACTTTATTTAAGATCGCACAAGATCAAAAATCATTCGGCAAAATCACTTGGCGATAGAGTAGTACAAAAGCGATATTTTGTGTGAAAAATTGGTTTTATAGCTCTCTTTGGTGTCAAGCTAACTAAATTTGTTCCTTTCCACAACCAATCATGTCTTTGCATTTTTAAACGTACTTGGAAATTTTTCATTTAGTACTGGTATTGGTGTTTGTGAATATTCACACACTTGGTTTTCGGTTTTAAGTGAAGGGCTGTAAACTTATAATCCTTCCTACGCGTTTTTAACATCCGGGTTTGTTGAATTTCAGAAAGTCTTCTCTTTCGCGCAAACTTTATTTATCACCGTCATTTATCTTAAGTTAGTTAACTAACTTTACAAGAATTCCAAATTGTGGGAACATTCTTAGAAAATGTTTCTAAATACTACATTTATTTAAATTTTAGTTTGTTGATTTCATATCAAAGCGTGAATTTTATTATTAATTTAATTTCGAACACTGAACAATGAACAACGATGCACGACCACGACACTTGGGTCTCTCCAAAAGAGCTAGAGCGGCATAAGCTCGAAAAATAACTCTCGTCACGTATCTTCAACAAGCGTGATCTCAAAGCGTCCTAGTGCAATGCCTAGCAATAAATTACACTGCTGTAAAAGAAGGTGCGAAAAACTAATGTCTGCCAGTTTCGCCTACTCGCCCGAGAAATAGATAGTGCGTGTACTCCTAAAAAAGACATTGTAGTGCCTAGCACATTTTCAGCAGACGGCTTTACTAAAGTGAAGACCCGAGAATGCAAGGCAATGCAATGCACTAAGGAAACCAGCCATGAAGTACTACCAATTATCTTATGAGACAGAGACCTCTAGACACGCATGGCAAGAAACTTTGCAATAAGGGATAAGGATCTCACCATTGATACAAAACTATACCCCACGAATGCGGCCGGCCACCAAGAAATAGTCGAATACCTGGCGAAATCGAAGGCGTCGTATCACACCTATTAATTCCCTAAGGCAAGATATTAAGAGTAGTGATCAGGATACGTGAAGACCTTATTTGAAAACAGCTACCAGTTGTGTTAGTAAGAAGAATGAGAAGACAGGCTAACAAGATTCCCATGCCCCTACACTACATAGAACTGGAAAAAAAACGCAAACTGGACAAGTTATTTACAACATCCCCCTCGCCCAGGAGATTACAATCGAATTTCTACAAAGGAAAAGACTCCAAACACAATGTCACCGGTGCGATAAGTACGAAAATACTCAGAAAAACTGCCACACCACCCAGAAATGTGTGAAATGCGGGAGAGAACGTAAAAAAAGCGAGTGCGCCAAAACTGCGCAATTGTGCAAATGCACACACGGCGTACTACCTACATTCCAAAACAGGCACGCAGAGGCGAGGAAGGGGGCGTCACATGTGGAGCGCACGAAGAATGCAACCTCCAGCCAAGTCAAGTAACCCTACGGTGGCGAACAAACTTGACAGGCTAGCCACTTACCGAGCTGAGCCACATTATCGTCGAAATCGTCAAGTTTACGGGCACCATCGCCGAAAGCGTCACGCAGATAATCAACTACTTACCGATAATTTTACTAGTGCTAGGAATTAACTAATTCCAGGCATAAAACGCCACAAAATAGTCTCGAACGTCAAGGAACCGTTATCCCCTAAAGGTAAAGGCCCAGAGGGCCAGGTACTCTAAGGTCATTTAAAATTGAGATTGTACTCAGAGTTCGTCGGTTTGAACAGAAGGTCGGACAAGTCAATCATTTTTGGATTTGGCAACCTCGCCACCCTAGTATCATTCATGTTAAAAAAGAACAAAAATGAATTCGTCGTATCAAACCTACATCGCAATAATAGTATTGTAACATTATTTCGACTCTCTAGCTTATTTACAATTTTAACTAATTATAATTCCACGCGTATTTATTTATTTATAATTTAGGTAAAGCACTAAGTTGTGATTCATATTGATATCAAACTTTGCTCTTAAGAGTACTGCCAAATTTTCTAGACATGTGACTCACATCGGAATTTTCAACTGCTCAACCATTACCGAACGTTATTGCTAAGCAGAAATACCAGATATAATAGATTAGAATACATTTTGACATGTAATCCGTTATATGTCTTTTGAGACGAAGTCGACATGATAGCACAATTGTGTGATGATTTGATTGTTCAAGAGGAACACAAAGATGACCTATGCTAATTTACTGTGTAATTCTCAAGATTGCAGGTACAAAAACATAAAAAGAAAATATTCTTGGTCAAAGTTGAATTTCATCTCCAACCATTATATCCGTCTCCGTTATGCACAAGGATGTTTATCCCAGAGTATAAGAAACTGGATCCGAGAAGTGCTGAACATTTGAATTACATAATCGAAATACACCATTCAAATAATCGAGGCAAATGAGCATTTTTGCCACAGAAAGAAAAATAGTCCAACCCGACGTATGTTTTGCCTAATGTTTCGGTAAATATTTTTTTGTTGAGAACATTTTATATATATTTACATTTATCCTGAGTGTGTAAAACATATTTCTCGACATGTTGAACATTCCATTAATTTGATTTTTCTATTTGCTGTAATTGAGCATCAATTTACTACATTAATGTAATATATATATATATATATATATATATATATATATATATATATA
>JAHWXV010553153.1:0-10830 GCA_024586415.1 Phrixothrix hirtus | reverse complement strand
CGTGTAGTAATAATAAAATCTAATTAGTGAATTATCATTATCATTTTTATGCCAAAATTGCAACCATAAATTTGTAAATTGTACAATTCTATTTTAACATGAATTATTAAAATTCGAAAATCCTAGGTTACGCTTTGTAAAACATGGGGGCATTTTCCTTAAAAATATTACTTCAGCAATTCCCGTAAGAAGGCTTGCAAGTCTAAAAATAAACGTTAACCTCTATCGTCTTCCTCCTGCAGTTTCAAGGAGAAAACTTCGATTACCAGGCAGTAGAAAATACCCGAGAGTTGCAAATTTAAGTTGCTTTTCCGCAGTGCGTGCCCAGGCGATATTTAAAGCAAACAATTGAAGAGTTACCCGAATAATGTCAAGGAGATCAAATTAGTAGAAATTTGATCTATTTCCGCTCAGAGCAAATTATAGAAAGGGTCAACCTCAATAACCTGTCGATTCGTAATCAAAGGGTTAGAGTCCGGCAAAGCTTACGTGGTGTACGATAAGTAAAATATCCTAGGCAGCACGGTTGTTATTTTCGATTCCTTCGGCAAGTCTAAGACCTCCAAAACATCAAGTAAGTGATACATCCATTCTTTAAATTCCACCGATCTCCACCTCCTCGTTAAGTAAACTCTGCTGGGACAAATTAGTCGTTCACGTATACATTCAACACGAGTTAGTTATTGTCTTAAATAAAAGACTAAAGTTTTAAATTTCTAAGTGTTCATATTATCGAGGTCATTAGGGCCAATATTTCTTGTTTATTTTAGATTTAGTTTAGTTCGTTGTAATAAAAGGGTTCCTTGATTTAGGCATAGAAAATTATTGTATCCTTTATTCCCTTCCGGCGATACATGTAAATTGTTAATTGTAAATCACATTTTTTTCGTTATCATTATATTCGATCTTTAAGTACCGATCTTATTATTTTATATATGTAAACCCGTAATTGTAGTAACATGTAACATATACTTTCTTTCAGGTATTAGTTAATTTTAAGCGAATAACCTATTTTAGATATTTCGTCCAAATTTAACCTGATCCAAGAAGGAGCCCAACGGCGTGTCTGGAAACCACCATATAGTCAGTACGTACTGATACAATTCTTGATCTAAAGGTTCGGAGATCGGGTTCTTTGCTTTCCCGGCTTCTATAACAACAGACCTCTTGACTATTATCTTTTTCTTATCGTTAAAAGCAATTACGACTTTATCCCGAATTTTTGACACCTACATATAATCCCTGAATTTTAGCCTAATTGATTTTATCGCAAATGTAGAACCTCCCCAATCTCCACCGTGGTGGCCGGAGCAAACCAGATAGTTCCGGGAAATCACCATCTTTGACAACCTCAGGGGCGCAAGGCCTCTTTCGTGTCGTTATATGTTTTAATTTAGGTGGAAATTGGATACTTTATCCATACGACATCAATTTAACTTGCACATTTTACTTTGTTCAACAACGTTTATATAAATTATTGTTATCATGCTTAACTTGCATTTACTTTGCACATTGCTTGTCTATTTCATGGCATTTGCATCTCGAAACTTTATTTTCTAGAATTTTCTTAGTCAATTGATGTATTTGCTAATAAATGTTATTTGGATGGGTGTATTTATTTTAATTTATGATTTGCTTTTACTAATTATCTATTTTATTAATTTATAATGAAGCTCCAACTTGATTCACGATTCGATATCCGAGAATGCTCGTAAATTCTTTATTTTGATTCTGTTAAGGCAAATTAATTCTATTTTTTTATTACCTTTAAATATCTTTGTTTGATAATCACATACAATTTTAATTTCTAAATCTTTCAAATTTTATATACAATCTGAATTACTAATTTTCGATGCATTCATTGGTTTATGATCTTATGTACGGCAATATATACAGGGTGTTCACCTAAGACACGGAAGTCCAATATTTATGTTAATAAAGGAGATAACTTGAATTCTTTTTACAGTGTTTCCTAATTCCTCAAAATGCACAAACTAGAAATAGTTTGACATAGACAGGGTGTTCGGCTAGTTATGTTTATATAACTTTATTGAATTCTACATGAAAAATTAAGGATACATTGATACCTTATGCATAACATTACTATGAAATTATTGACATTTTTGTAGATATTTCGTGAAAAACGATTTTTTTCTCTATTTCCGTCACCAGTAATCTGGGAAATATTTAGGTTACGTGAATATTTAAGAAAATGTTTTTTTAATCTGTGTATCAAAAAGTGTAATAAGAAATACTGGGGATGAAAAAGTTCTTGGCAAACCTGGGAAACGAAAATTTAAAAATCTCCACTATTTCAAATGGATCACCCTGTATATTATTGGGCCATATGATGCACTACTAAGGCCTCCACAAGTTTGCTTAACCTATCGACACGCTTTAATGCGATTAATTTATTAAGTCTCGATTTCAATAATTTATTTTTCAAAATGCTAAATTACTTTGCCTATCATTGTGATATAGTCAATTATGTTACAAACTGTAAACCTGTACTCAAAGTAAATCTGATATCTTCACTGTTACGATTTCTCGTATTTAAAAATGAACGTCGTTTAGGATCGTCATCTTTGCAAAATACGTAATATGGTTTCTGGTTGCTACTTCAAACTCCAATAACTTTTATAATTTATGACGCTCAATAAAGGGTCCTGAGTGGCGACAACAATAAACTTTCTCTCGTTATGGGGAATTATTTACATAACGGGAAACGATCAAAAAGATTTCAATGCAAGCTTGCTAAAGTGTAAAACTTTAATTTCCAATATCTCGTTAACTAGTGGAGTTACCGAAAAACCTTATAAAATTTTTTCTGCTTTATTTTCGATTTTTTACCATCTGTTATAAGAAGGTACAGTATTACCTGCACATCATGTGTATACAGCGCGGTTTACCTTAATTATATAATAAGCAAATAGTCCTAATAAACATATGGTCTTAAATGCAAAGTTTTCGGGCCAAAATATTTATTTAAAAATTTCTAGTTGTATTTGGAATAAAACATATCTACGTTGCTATGGCGCAAACTTATACTACATGGAGTCGTCATTTGTTAAAATAAACAGTAATTTTCCAGATATTTCAAATAATCTCAGGCTTAGGTAACGGAAAAAACTACCCTGTCAAATTAAAGGAGAAAAACTCTGAAAAAATAATAATACACTCTATCAAAAAAGTATCATTTAAAAAGTCCGCTTAAAGGGATTGTCATAATTCTTTTTGTCGCTAAGTTGGTACCACTGACATCGCTTTGGTCGGCCATCGACGTCTTCAACTGAAGTTAACCTCAATAAAGTGAAGGAATTTAAGTAATTTAAGTTTGAGAGAGATAGCCCCTGAACTTTCCGTGTCTCACGAATCAATTCGTACCATTCTACCCTATTGTTTGGGCATAAAACGAGTTGCCGGTCAACCAGTTCTGAAAGACCTGAATTTTCTGCAAAAAGTCAATCGCGTAAAGGTCGCTGAAGACATGCCAAAACGAGTCAATTCCGATCCCACATTTATAAAACGCATTATAACTGGTGATAAGACATGGGTTTACGAGTTTGAGATGCAAACCAGTCAACAAGCTTCGGAATGGCGCCTTCCAACTGAGCCGAATCCGAAAAAACCACGTCAAAGTCGATCAAAGTCAAGGTAATGTTGACTGTTTTATTTGATTGTCGCGGTGTTGTGCACTCGAAATTCTTACCAGAAGGTCAGACGGTAAATAAAGAATATTATCTGGGCGTTATGCGCCGTTTGACATAGCAAATTCGTCAAAAAAGGTCAGGTTTGGAAAGAAACTCATGGATTTTGCACCACGATAACGCACCATCTCACAAGGCTTTCATTGTGAACGAATTTCTGGCAACCGTATTCAACTGAGTTGGCTCCGACTGACTTTTTCCTCTTTCCAAAAACTCAAATTAACATTTCGAGTCACCCGTTTTCAGTCGATAGAAAACATAAAATAAAATTTACGACAAGAACCGAAGTCGATTCCGGAAAATGCGTTTGAAAAATGTTTTGATGATTGGATTATTCGATGGCATAAGTGTATTATTTCGGAAGGGCCCTACTTTAAAGACGATACAATAAATTTGAATGAATGATAAATATTTTGTGTTTTATTGACCAATTCCTGGTACTTTTTTGACAAAATGTATACCTCATCTAAAAGTAAGAAAAGAAATATTTCTCGCAAGATCAAAAATTATGTTCTAAAGCTACAAAAACTCCTTTCAACACTTTTCTACATAGCCATGTGTACTGCTTGCTCCAATCATATTATTTGTATTCATCCAGGGGCTAACAAACTTATCTGACTCAGGTAATGAAGACAAAGCTCCTCCTCCTCATCCTCGCGCCTCTTTAAAGTGATTAATCACCATTTATTTAATTTTGTTTTTATTTATTTACAAAGATTTCTTGTTTATTTAAAATAAATAATAAAACGAAATCTTAGCATATCTCTTTGATATAATTAAAAGCGTTGTCACAATTTTTGCGACCGCGTACATTTGTGACTCTCGTATATTTGCGAGCATATTTTCAAATTTTTACTTAATAAAGTGAAATGACAAAGTTTGACTGAACATTTGCGACTCCGCTTCCTAGAATATTAAGATAATTAAATTTAGAGAGCCCTATTGACCGTTAGGTTTCTACTTTCACAACTTATCTTAGGATTATTCAATTTATGTAGCACATTTCCATTAGCTATATGGGTTACGAAATGGCGATATCTATAGTAATAAAGTTTTACAGATTTACAAGCTATGGATAGCTCTTGTTTACTGCGTTGATTTATGATTTGTTATTAATAATTAACTGGTTAGTGTGCGTTAACATTAAACAATGCAGAAACATAATATTTTAAACTGTTTATAAAATTTTGAATTTTGAAAGTGGTTTCCACCTGTCAACTTGTTAAAAGGGTCAAGTACCTTTCTAAAGATTGCATAGGATTATCCTATAACTGTACCTTATGTATTTGTATTTATTTTTGCATGAGCCAAAACTAGATTAAAGTTTGAACAAACATTTATTATTTCAAATATAAATAAACGATATACGCAGGTATACACAAATTTCATTAAAAGTAAAATTTTAAAACAAATAATTAACAATTTTTCTAATATCTGGCCGTTAACCTTTGTTACGTGATTTTCAGCGTAATATTAGCAACTTAGAGAAAACTATAAAATTTAAAATTTAAAAAGTCTTATTTATTTAAATGAAAATAAATAAAAATTTTAATTCCTCACTGTTTTAATAACGTTTGTAAATTTTCACTTACTTGATCTCCAATTTTCTTAGTAAATATGGCGTTTAACAAGCTAGAAAATTCGGATTATTGCATGTTTTCTTGGGTCGTATATTTTTACTGCCTTGTGCCAATTTTAGAAATTTTGTCTTTGCTGGACTTGTACCAGTAATTAAGTTATCAAGAGCTATTTATCAGCTAATCGATTTCTTTGTCTTGCACTTGAATTACAACACTTGTTTAATTTAACTACGTAGAATTAGAGCGGAACTCAAAGACTTTGATTTCTGGTGGTGTAGGATCTTTTATAATATTTGTTTCCATGACTACGAAACTTGTGCAAAGTCCTTTTAACCAATCCTGTTTAAGACTTTTAAAAGTTTGTCTGTTTCTGTCTATTACAGAATACGTTAAATTTCCCACGGCTTCTAGCAATATTTTTATTCGGGCTGTTAACTTTATTGGTACTTGTCTGGATTTCTTTAGAATCACCTTTCTAACTGGCGCCGCGCACTAATGGAAACTTTAACATTTGATTTTATTTAAAATGCAAATATAAGAAAATATTTTAATCAAGTAGTATTTAACTAAACTATAATATTTTCTTATGTTGATTACACGTTAATTAAATTAATTAATTAATGTGTAATGAGCACTCTAGATTAGAGTCTACTGAAACTACAAAAGGAAAATCATTAGCTCTTATCAGGGCTATAGTTACTGAATGCAAAAGAGCTTTGGTTAAAAGGGACGATGTTGTTCAACATATACAGCAACACATTTATTGGCCAGTTATAGGTACAACTAAAATAAAACAAAATGTCACTAATAGAGAAAAATGTTTTACAATTTTGACGATGTATAAAAGTTAGAGCAAATATAAAAAAAACCAAAAACATTAAATATAAGACTCAAAAAAACTGCAACAATATGTCGACAGTCCTTGGCCTGCGAAAAGTGTGAAGGAAAGTTAACTACATTTTTTTTAAGTCGCACTTATTCATTCTATTAGCCAAAGACAGTGTTGCAAATATACTAGGGTCGCAAATGTTTGTGGTCGCTAATGTCCCACATACATTAAAGTTAAAAAGTTTCCATCGCAATCGATTAAATTAGTATAATTTAAAATTGATAAATAGTTAGGCCAAATTTAGAAAAATAAGACTGTTAATTGACAATTGCACTTACATTTGAATAGATGAAGCAACGAAGTTAATTTGATGCGAATTAAACAATAAAATGTATAGAAATCGAAAAATCTTTGATGGCGGCATAGGATGTAAAACTTTAGTAAATGTAAATGGAATCGTTTCTTAGAATGGAAGGAAGAAGTAATTTCTTCTTTGCTACCCAGGTCATATAAGTCTTGGTATCGCTAGTTGAGTACTAGCGATGGTTGGAACAAGGACTACTCATCCACTTGTAGCAAAGTGTCGATGAAAGTGATTTTTTACAGCTTTAAGTCATCACTTTTATTCTTTAAGCAAGATATATTGTTGATATTGAATTTTTTAAATTGTTTTCTTCTTCAAGTTTGAAGGACTAGTTGTTAGTTGCTACTTAGGCTAGAGACGGTGCTACACCTTGTGTCATGCTGAAATATCTTTTGGGCGTTTTGATATTTTGATATTTTACGGGGCCGTTTGAAATGAAATCCGAATTGGGTCTGTAGAGCGTGCAAATGTGTCACCGTTACAAAATACATTAAATGAGGTTTCAAAATAATTATCTGGGCAGCCTTTGACCTCATAGTTTATTAGATAAAACAATTGCAGCACCAAGCTGTCATCATTGGTTGCAATGTCGTCGCTAAATAATTGCACCAGCGAATTAATGCTCTCAGTTATAAGATTTTTAACTGCTGTGGGTGTAAATCCATCTGGATGACAAATGTGTATGGAGATAGTTGCATGGCTCGTACGAGTGTTTTTGAATCGGTCAATAAGTTTAAAAATGGAACTGAGAGTGTGACAGACGCTTCGCGTCCGGGACAGGTGAATCGTGTAATCACTCCAAATAACATTGCAGTGGTTCAAGAGCTGATTTATCAAAACAGGCGAATTAAACTTGAAGAAGTCGCTTCAAAAATTAATGTGAGCTCATAATATTGTTGTAGACCACGATGAAAGCGTAAAAATCGCGGTGCATAAATGGTTTTGCAAGCAGCCAAAAAAGTTTTTCTCATGACGCATTCATCGTCAGGTGGAAAAGGTGTATTGAGAGGCAAGGAGATTACGTAGAGAAATAATATGTTTACTAGTAATTCTTTACAATAACAACAGTTTTACAAACCCAATCCGGATTTCATTTGAAACAGCCTCGTAATATTATCAAATTTATTTTAGTCTATAATTTTTAATTTGTTAGATTTGTTTTGTATTTCACTATTTAATTGATATTAAATTGATTTTATTGTTTTATTTAGACAGCTTTGCGTGGATGCAGTTTTGGTTTTCTCATTTTGCGATTTGAGAATAGACTAATTGGGAACTTGCGCCTATTTTTTTTGTAAAAATATAACACATTGAAGCAGTCCTTAGCTATAGTCGTGGTTTTAAACAATTTATTGCTTTTCGTATGCCTCAAAAATTTGAATTTCCGAATTTGACGCCATTTGACACGCGGTCAAATGACGTCATCAGCCAGTAACTCTCTATGCCGGTAGCTGGGTAGCCGGTCGTAAATGGTAAACATCTCGAAAACACGTTGGTGAAGTTTCTTTTTGTACAACACAAATAGCATATGATACTTTAAAAAATGTATGTCATGTTTCGTACCTGACTGTAAAAATAAATACATGTTATAAATTTGATTAAAGATCCAACAGTAGCCAAGTGAGCAGCATAATACGTAACATCAGTAGGAGCCACATTAATAACGCTAACGCATGCTTACAACCTACTGGATTGCAATAATTTTTATATATACTATTATCGTTATCAATTAAATTCAATAAATTACCAGCTAATGCTGCACAATCGTAATATTAAGTATTTTCTTTGATTTCATCTATTGTTAATGACACCATACATGCTTTATTGTAAATTCGGCTTTTGCAATACAACTATTATTGTCCCGTTTACTTTGTACATATCTTATAGCATTATCACCATAGGACTAATCTACAAAATAAATAATACCTAATTAATTTATTCGATATGAATACGCTCAATTTTTCATTATATTTAATTAAAATCAGTAGGTAGACTTTTAAAAACAATTTTGTAGTATTTAACTAATTTTTTTATAAGCAACGGTATTCATATCATATTATTACTTTAAAAATAGTATCATGATTCATTTATTTACGCTTGTGCCTTCGCACCTCTGATTTCTGCTAAGTTGAACCGCGTATCAATTTAAGAAATTCTCCTACCTTAAAAATGTTCTTTTTGCAAGTTGTTGGATGTATCCTTTATATATCGTTTTTCCATTACTAAATAGCTTAATAAACTGTTCCTGCACGATTACTAACGTTAAAACATGTTTTACAAAACCACACAGTGGATCTATAACGTTGAATATGTTGGATATTGTGATGATACGTAATAGATGTTTACGATAATTAAACGGCTTCACACCGATCCAGTATTCCTTCTATATCTTTCATTAATAGTTTTTATGATATAACGGAGATAAAACATTTTTACCGCTGTGAAACAGTTTAGTTATCGTAAATGCCTATAAAGAACTACAGATGCGCTTTTGTCTATTGGCTCGTGACGTCACGACCAATAGCGTTACGTTCGTGATACTGCCATTTAATTCGTAAATATTTCAAATTTGTATTTTAAACAACTTTCTGATTATTTTTGAATGCTTTATTATTATAAACGAATTTCTATGATGATTTACTTTCATTGTTACCAAAAAGAGAAATCATTTTCTCATATATGAAAGTACCCAATTCAGTAAATTATGATGAAAATTTTCTTTGTTTTCAATTGTGTTTAAAAGGTACTTTTAGGTTATCTTTTTTAAATAAAGAGGAAACATTTCTAAATAAATAAAAACAAATTTAATTGAACGGAAACAATAATTATAGTCGTAACTCATTAATAACAAGGAAATTCTTTAAAATTGGTGAAATGCCAACCGCGACCACTTCTGTATACAACGATAAGTGCAGCTAAAAGAGTAGCATTAGCAAAATGTTTTGATAAACTGTATTGTTCAATATGTTGTTCATATATTTGCAAGACTTAATTACTTAAAACCAAATCATTAATTAGAACCTTGTCAATCGAATTAACTGTTGGAATTGAAACGAAATCGAAAATCAAATTAATTTAACAACCTCAAATCTAAAATGAAATCGAAACAAAATATTATTACCATTGTAATTTTGGTCCAACAAATTTAATTTTTTTTGTTTTCCTAACTGAAGGAAATGACATCTTCCTAATTAAAATTTAAAGTTCATAAACATTAATAGTATGTTAAGAAAACCGGGCACGTAACTGAAATGAAAAACACAAAATTCAAAATTTTCTAGCAAGACACAGTTTAATAGAATTTTTAAGGTACCCTGTGTTTGTTTTTTTTTAATTACTAATTTGAAATATCTTTAAGAACTACATATTAAGCACCGATACAATATATTTTGACGATAACTATACTAGAGTAATATTTGATTACATGCGCAAATAGAATGGTCAAATCAAAAATTATAATTGAAATCAATTGGGGGCAGACGAGTCTTCACGATTATTTCGTACGCGGTATATTAACTAACGAAATTGCAAACAAATTTGAATTTAGACTAATCGCGTGGATATTATAACTATGACCCGATATTAATACCGTAACGTAGGATTATCAGTATGAAAAAATAAATCGCAAAGATACCGGCCGGCCTTATTTCAATAGATTAAGTTATTATTAATAGTAAAATAATCGCGATAATAGTTTGAAATAAATTTACAGTAACAATTTAAAACCAGAGTGATTTTTATTATGGCATTTATGTAATTAACTCAATAATTATCATTCGATCTTTCGATTTTGCTTGGTAATATTTAATTTCATATTTTTTAAACTTTATTGCCTTTATATATAACAACTTTTAAATATTTTAACTTGATGTCAACAGTTAAACAGGGTGTTTCAGATAATATGACATTTCTTTTAAGGGGTGAAAGCAGGCCTTATAGACACCCTAATAAGCGTAAAATTAAAAGCAGTACGAATACTAAAAATTCCTTTTTTTTAATAATCACGAGTCGACTATGTACATGCTTTCAAATAGACAAATATCATGGAGTAAGTATTTTTTACTAAATAGACATTTCCGTAGTAGAGCAGAATTGTACGTGTTTATTTTAACTTTCGAAGCAGACGCATAAAAACAAGACCGTAAAATGATACACCTTTGTAAATGTTAGTGACCCATATCTTGATAAACGAAATTATGCCAATTTACGTCAGTTACTAGATGCGTTTCGCTGTCTAACTAGTGTTTTAATAGTAAAAACTAAATCGCAAATTGTGCCCATCTATACCGTGTTTAATTGATTGGGCTTTTATGTTACTAAAATTGTACACAGGTCTGTAATAATGAAGTA
>JAHWXV010553134.1:0-24269 GCA_024586415.1 Phrixothrix hirtus | reverse complement strand
ATGTACTTTATGTACTCATTCGTAAAAATATGATACTTTTTTGACTCGTGTTAAAAATATGTACTAAAACATAAAATATGTACCGAGTATGGACGCTGATTTAGTACCTCGCCTTTCAAAAATCTAATCTTTTTTAAAGTTCCAAGTGTACAAAGAAGAGTTCTGAAGTTCTCTATGAGCCTCCAAAATAGTTCTGCCCAAGTATATCATTAAACATACTGTTGAATCTTGGTGACGACGCTAACTTCACAAAATGAAAACTCTAAATAAGCAACGAAAATAATCAATTTTGCCATTACAACTAATGAGGAGTCAAAACACGCGAAAAATCGCGAGACGCTGAATATTGTTTCATGCAATCGAAGTTTTTGCTAGAACTCGTGAAATACTATCCCGAACTCTTACAAAATGTTTTCCCATCGAGACCCCAGTTTTCAATATTTCAAACGAGAAATCACTGGAACTTTAAATAGTGGTTCTAACGTTTCGAGAATTCAGAACTCGTAAGGTGGTCCCCAGAACTCTATAGATCGCAAGACTAAAAATGTTTAATCCATCAACCGAAAAATTGTGGTTTTGATCTTCCAATATTGGAAGAACTCGTGAGATGTTATCCAGAACTCTTATAAAATCACCGAAATTCCAAATTAAAATTGTGAAAACTCTTTGAATACTAATTTTGACTTTTCGAGAGGCGCTATCCAGAATTGTTAATAAGAATTGCCAAAGGCGTACAAGTGTTGGTCAGATTGATAACGATTTTAAGTGAATTCTGGATAGCGCCTCACGAGTTCTAACAAAAACAAAACGTTATAACCAATATTCAGTGTTGTATGTTCTGGTAAATTTGATGAATTCTGAAGAACAGTTCTAAACAACATCCTAATGGTTTGGTTAGAACTTATTGTGAAGGCTTAAATGGGCAAAACTGTTTTGGAAACTAGTACAGACAGAACTCGAGACATCTTCGGGATGCACCTAGAACTTTAAAAAAAGACTCGTTCTGTGAAAGATGTGGGTGGGCACCAACTAGCTGTAAGTGGACGAAACACTGACGTTCTGTTAAACCTTGACATTGACTGCTGCGGCGTCGTCGACAGGGGCGAGAAGACAGGCGGGATACTTCCCCTTCCCTAGGTTCGAGTATAGTACGCTACAAATTATAATATAAGTGATTGAAACATGTAAGCTTTGCCACACCTCTGCAATTTTTTTTTGACAACCAATGAATGACTGACTGTTGTATAAGCACCAAGATGTTGCACAATTACAAACGTATTACAAATTTTCCGGATTGTTGAAAATCCTTTAATTTTATTTGATGTTACATTCAGTGAGGCATTTTTCCCGTGAAATAACTCGACCCTTTCCAACAAAGCTTGAGTCACATGCTGATTTTTTTTATTGAATAAGGGGTGGCAGTTAAATTGCTTATTTTGCAGGTCCTTTTTATACATAGATTTATAAATGTATGTAAAGCGTAAGCTATTTTCAGTATTAGATAAGGCTGCTACTAATAATGAATTAATCATTGTGAATTAAATTCAATAGAATATAAATAAGCAAAGGTTATTGTTAAATAAAATAAAGATAAAGGCGCGATACATAAACTTCTTTGTTTTGTTATCATTATTAAAATTACTTTTCTCGGAAAACGGAAAATAGTTTTAGATTTTAAATAAAATGTTTAAATAGAATTTTGTGTTTAAAAACTAACAAAATTCAAATTAGGAAGGATGATGCCGTCAGATTTAAGCGAACAGAGATATCACTGCGCTACATTTTGGTACAGTGTAAACCGTGCTCTGCGGATAGGTCAATACAGCCGTCTACTGCTAACCGACCCTGGCAATGAATGAAACAGAACGAATACCTTGGTAGATGCTTATCTAAATCGAAAGAATATTTAACGACTAGAACAATAAAGCACTGTGCGATATTTTTGAGATGATTTTCGGAATTAAAATTTCAAGTGCAGGACGGCATTAGGCAACAGCAACCCACAACCTTAATAATTAAACGCTACAATGCCACCTAGAGATGAATAAATTTCTGATTAAGCAAGTTTAACAGTTACCCAAAATTTGTTATTTTAGAACGCGCTTATGCGTGTTGCATTACGATATGCTACTCGAACTTCAATGTTAGTTATATCCCAAACACTTATAAATATTAATTTTGATTACGCAAACAGTTATTTAACATAAGTCATTGATCACTCCCAGCAAACAGATGAATTTGTTTGCAAATAACAGAATTTGGTTTAAATTATATGCAAAACGGTATCCTAAAATATTTGATTAAATATAACAGCGCGCAGTACAAATAAAAATATCAAAACAAAGCTTCTTAATCAGTAGATAAAACAGGAAACGTAAAACTAATTAACATAAAAACAAAGGATGTTACGTTTAAAGAATATTTTGGTCTTCAGTTATGATTTATACCTTTATACTTGGATATATGAACATTCACACGGTGTATTCATATTGTTCTCATACGTTTATAGGCGGAATAAATGAAAAATCAATGTTTATAGTCTGACTCATCCAACATTACAATCACAGAGGGACGTCACGAATAGTAAAACGTCCCGTTTAGATACTTCAAGGTCATGTAGAAGATTTATCTGTCCCTCTATTAAGGAAGCCACAATTCGTTATTCCTAGTTTCAAAACTGAAAATAATTATCGAGTCATTTTAAGTGTCGCGTCAACTAAATAAGTTTGCTAAAACCCCCCGGACACAGCGTCTTTCATAGTATATCGCCGCATTCCTTAAACTTTTACTGTTGATCGGGGCGAAAACATCGATCGGGGCTAGGTTTGATTTATAGGAGTAAATAAAAAGCAGTAATGCGGGGATATACTATAGAAGACGTAGATCTTTGTAAGGTTTGCTGTGTTCGGAAACTAGGTTACACCGTCTCGGAAAATATTCGAAATCATTTCCCTTAAGTTTTTTTTCTAAAACACCTTACAGCTTTAGCAAACGTTAGCGACGACCACAACATTCTTCTAGAAGTTTGTATAATTTTTTGGAAAATCCCCTTCGATGCAGGTTGTCTCGTGATGGTTCATTCTATTTCGGCTTTGAAGTTAAATAAATATGTGGTTACCAGTCAAAGCATATCGCTAAACAATTAAGCAGACAACACTTCAGCACTGATATCATTAAGTAAGCAATAGACTGCCTCGTTGTTTTGTCTTTATTCTTTATGACGCAAAATCGTAGACGGTCAGTCTCATTGGAAAACTGCGAAGCCTTTTCTTCGAATCTCACGGAACGATAGTGTTATAAATCATTTCTGCAAGGAAAACTATTTGGAAACGGTACCAGGTCTGCGAAATAACAGCATTGTCACAAAATAAGTATGAGAAAAAGCCCCAAGACAACATCGTCCACTCATACAATACCAAGAACATGTAACATCTTAACCTCAGGCTCACATCCCAGGGTGGAATATACACCGAAATCTACATCTTATTCCTAAAGCAGTATTAAGTTTAACTTCACACACCTCGACAGTTCAAATCAAAATATTTTTCCCAATAAACTCTGGATAAATCTAGCGCATGGTAAAAGAAACTCCTCCTCCCCACTCATCACTTTCGTCCGAAAAACCCTTTTGCAATGGGACGTTGTTTTCCCACACGGGAAGCTTTTAATCAATCGATGTAGGTCGAAAACATCTTATCTAAAACGTAAATTGCTTTTAAAAACACGCTTGGAAAACTGTAGAGGGAAATGACACCAAATAATTGTAAAACAAACGTCTGCTGACAAAAACGTTCTCCTTTTTACTTCTTACTAATAGTTTGGGCCCAATTTGCACAACCACAACTCAAATCCTTTTCTAAAGAAATGCCTCGATAATCTAAGGCTCTTACCAAAAGTGTTGGAAATTCCGCGCTTGGATCCAGCCCAAAGTTCCATGAATGCTGAAGAAAAAACTTTTCTTCCAAATTATCATAACGTGAAGTAGCTCGAACTCAAAATTCGTGTTTGCGCTTCAATTAATTAGCGCCGGGTCTTTCTTAAAGGCGCTTCGTAGTGGCATGGCTTCTATTTTCGCATCATTTTTGTATTAATAAATAATTGAATAATTATTCACAACCACGCCCACAAGACATTACCAAAAAGGAGCTACAATAAATGTGGTCATACGAATTAAGGAATAATTTTATAAACAATTGGTCACGAGCGCTTTTGGCTTTACGCCCCAACAACAGTACTGGTGGCCACTAGCTCATCGAAGGAGGGAGGGTCCCTAAGAAATACACCAGCACCATCAGCGCTCTACTAGAAATCGGGGTATAGGAAGGGAAAGAGGGCGCCACCACTCCGGATTGCCGCTCAAGATATGGAACTGTTCTCGGAATAGCTGGAAGTAGTTCCCTAGGCCTTTTGTTAGTTTGTCCCGGTGTTCCTTTTGTCAAGACCCAAGGGTTAGTATAAAGTTTTGATCGCAGTCTACAGGAGGACCTTAATTAGTACATATCATCTGAAATTTAAGATATCAATTAATTAGCTTATTCTGCTGTCAAAAATAAAAGTCTAATTAAATGACAAGACATATCTATTGACAACGAAATGGGGTTAATTAACATACACACACAACCCACAGTTACAAAAAGGTTACAGAATACTTCTCCGTCCCTTGAATTTGGCCTTATTCAAGAGATAGAAGAAGGACTACGCAAATCTACTGACTCTAAAATTAGGGTAATCTATATTTAGACATCGTCAACGCAAGTATGCGTCCACGATCTCAACAGAAGATATGTATTAGTGATCTCCCGTCACACGGGAAGGTTTAAGTTCTTACGCCTTTCTAAGGCCAACAGTAAAAAAGCCAGAGAACACTAACAAAAGGGGAGGTACCTTAATTTGGGTTGTTAAATTATCCAAAATGGTCCATCGTGATGGCTTATGGGTTCTCCGCACCTACGCGAGAACTTCACACGTTCAACAAAACTGCTACGACGTGAAACGCGCTGATCAATTCCCAGAGATATACCATCTTAGGTCGGGTCTTCCAACATTTGACAATATGCTGGGTCCCTAAACACACTGAACTTTTTTCTTAACACAGAGCCAACCCATGACCGAATTTATTGCCCTAACAACTCGAAGAATGTGTACTCGCTTTTGAAATGTCACCGAACCCTATCAGACGTCCGGAAATTACGTTTCTCTGTCACTCTTACTGAAACGGTTAGATTCTTAATCGACACGGACGTGAAAGAAACGCGCCTATCGTTTTTTTTATCCGATTCCAAAACCAACCTATTTATTTTCATTCGCTTTTTCCGATGCGATTTTAACGTCACCCTATGTGAGTGGGTTCTTTTTTCATTTCCGATGCGATTTTAACGTTACCCTATGTGAGTGGGTTCTTTTTTTCAGACAATCGGGAAACTTCGCGTTGAACTGGTCTGATAAATATGTTATTCAAATTAAATTGGAAGAAGTAAGGTCAAGATCAGCATTTTGGATATCGTATGGTTATGATTCAGTTCCGAGAGTTTAGTTATTTTTTTATTTCGACATTTCGATACATTTTTCTACCTCTTATTCTCAAACTTCCGATTTTTCTCAATTGCAGGAAGAGTTGATGTGATGATAGAGTAGTCAAATATTTATAGCGGCAAAAAGGTGCGACACAAAACATCGCAACGTACGGTAGCAGCCAAATTACTATCGAAATCGGTTAGACCTATTGACCGCCAACACCAGCTCAGCGTAGCAAAGAATAGGTTCAACTAAGAAGTTGGCACGACCGGAATTTGTAGAAACACGGCAAAAATGATTAAAGGGATCAATCGAGAGGGGCGCCACCTAGGAGGGACGAAAAAGATAGGAAGACCGCGTAACAGTAATTATGGTCTCTACAAACGAGACCAAACAGGGGAAAACGCCTTGTCTATGCAGTTGCAATGGTACAGGGCGTTTTGGTTACTTATAACAACTGTTCACTCATCAGTGAGTCAACAGTTCGTTATGAGAATGCAACAGGTTTAACGAGAAAAGTCACTATATACTCGAATATATTAAAACCAATGATACACAATACGTAATTATTGTAAACGATTAAAATAAACTTAGAATTAATAAGCCCTGGGTTCTTTCATCGACTGACTGTAGCGCGAATTGTTAGGGCTGGTGGAGATTTTTATCAGAAATAATGAAAAATTAGGATGCAATTATGAATGTTACTTCTCATGAAGCCCAGTAGATGTGCGTACAGACATAAATGCAATATTACCTAGATTTTAAACACAACGTAGCAAGAATCGCAACATTGGAGCTCTACGAACGCATGCAAGAATCGCTAGGCAGTAACCTGTTCGTCAGTAAGAAAATATCGCAATGGTTACTTTACATACCAACTTAGTTAAATTTAACTATCAGAGACTAGATACTAAAGGGGTACCTGCGAACTTCCAGACGCTGCGTTGAATATTGCACACCGTTTTGGTTTCGACTAATTCCCAAACATGACTATGGCATCTTATCCATATCGCGTCACGTTAACGCTAACGATACATCGAGCATGGCAAACCTTAACTTCGAAAACTGTCTCTTATTAAATTTTTGAAACACGTTTTTACGCGAGATTAGATAGTAAAACGAAAATTAACGCAGAATAATAAGGAAGCGAAAATACTGAACGACGTTTTGTGTAAATTCTTAAAAGCAAAATATATTTTCTGCCGATTTCCTAAATCAGCGATCGAAAATTAATGCACAAAACGGACCTAAATAAACGAAAATGTCTGGTGCAGTTTCGTCCTACATAGAGGCTCATTAGCAGTGCGCTTGTTTTTAGGTTGACTTAAAAATTTTTCAGAGCATTAATTCTATAAACAATTAAACATAATATTTGAATTTTTTGCATTTTTTATAAGCAACATATTTCGATGACAATTGGGTATCTTCAGGAAAGCATGCATTGTTTATGTAAAGCATTCCGGAAGTGACTTCCTCACAATTACATACTTTTGTTGCATTTAGAACTTCTAAATCTGATAAAAATAACGTATTGCTCAAGAATTTCAGACAGCTCGAGAACCACAGGTTGCCGACCTCTGCTTTAATGCAACATCAAAGAAAAATTTAGACTATGGCAAGGATTATTTAATAAAAAACTAATCAAATGTTATAGCTTCGTTACGTATAAAATCTAACGTTAAGTTCTGTAAATTCCAAGAAATAACATCTGAAGTAAAGGAAGGCAAAGAATCGCAAGCATTCTTTTAATCATTCAACATTGTAATGAGGTAATGACCTTGAGAGCGGCCAGGAAAGTCGTTCACCGCGAAAGCATGCAAACTAATCGAGTTTGATTATACCTGCAATCAGCATAGTTCCAAGTTATCAATTTGCACATTAATACAATATCGATTGTATCCGCCAGTATACACATGTATGACACGATTAGTAACTTTGCGTTTTATTCAGACTTACGGTGGTCCTAATTACCAAACTTCATTAACTTGCAAATTAACACTAATTAAAGCAATTATTTTTCTGCATCAAACAATGTCGGCGTCTTTAGAATACACAATCAGTGGTCCATGATTAAAATTTGCAGCAATTTTCAGCGAAGGATGGAAGGGTTCTAATGAATAACTGAAGCCCTTCAAGCATTCAGTTTAATAAAAACGCCTCTCAACAATGTTCTAGTTTCCAAATCAGAAAATAACTTCCCACCCTTGCCTCGGTACATTAAAATTAATGGGAAACGTAAGGAGGTCAAAAAACGGAAAATTCCATATGTTACTTTCACCGTTTAGTAGTTAATGATCTTTAAATTATGTAAGTTGTGATTGTTTCAAGAATGATCCAAAACTGACGTAGAGTAAACTGGACGCTGGTAATTTTGACGTGAAAACAATGCTTCGCTAAGTGGTCTAAAGGATAATGTCAATATTTACGCAAAAGTAATACAATTTTTTAATGTGTACTAAAGTACGCCATTTTTTATTTAAAAATACGCCATTGTTTTATTGCAATAGCTTAAACATCATTGATCCAAGGAAGCATTTTTCCTAAAAATCTTTGGGCACAGATTAAGGCTTGGTCTTTCTTTCTACACCAGTTCCGAGCCCTGCGCTTATGGCATGAGTTACCCCAGTACCGTGCCACTGCGTAAGCGTAACAAGTTACAAAATCCTTACCGCGTCGTAATCAAACCAGAAATCGTTGGCGAACCTTCCAATGAAACGACAATATTCGTTGAAAAACATAATCAAAAAATTGTTCGAATTAGACTTATACTTTTTCAACCGTTTCCTAGATGGAAAACAAGCCGAAAATGGTGGATCCATGTTTTACTTTATGTCGAAAGTCGTTTTTATCTTTATCATGGTGTACTGACATAGAAATGCTTGGAACATTCCAAAAATACTGTTGATACCATTGATGATGCAACTCGTCAGCGTTTGGCTAAAATGAAAAAAATTATAACGCTCAGATCTGGCCAAAAAAATCATTTTATGTATTTCCGCCTTCAACCTTATCAAACACTAATTGAAGACTCCGTTAATTTGGTTGTTTTTTCTAGGAAGAAATAAAATGCGTCTTGGTACCAACCAGGAGGATTTTACAAAATAATTTTGCTAAAGGCACGTTTGTAAATATTGTATACCTTTCTAAAACATTTCATCCATCCATGAAGGAATGATATTTGAGATACTTTTTCCAAAAGTATCTCAGCTATCTGATTTGAAATTGAAAATACATCTATCATCGCCCAAAGGCTGAAGATTTGCTTTATCAAACATACTTTATGCAAACTGTAAACCTGCTTAACAGCGATAGATGAATGTATGTACAAAATAAACGAGAAACCACGATTGCTATTTGAAGAATTTCATCGTCCAAAATTGATAAATATATACTGGAATGTTCCTTGTAGATAAACTGTCAGAGAATTAAAATGTTCCGCCAAAAATACTTATTTCTGGTCAAAAGCCTAAATTGAAGATGCCTATTTGGAATCATATTCAATGTGGAGTTGTGCCATTATTTCCAGAGTTATTTTGGAAATGACGATGACGGGATTTTTTAAGAAACAACCTGTATAAAAATGTTACATCCTGCCTGGGGCCGATATAGCAGCCACGCCCTCTTTAAATTCTTAACGGTTGAAATTTTTTCTGGAACCATCCAAATTTTTTGTTGTGCGGAAGGTTCGAACTCATGGCTCACATGTTTGATTAATTCGTACAAATAACACTAGTGATTAATTCTGTTTTTATAAAAATCAAGATTTTTAATTTTTGATTTTTGTTGTCAATTGTTTCTAGATACAAATTTATGGGTTTTACTATATTTGAGAGTAGTCTACCCCGTATCAAAATGTGTTGTACTATTTTTGAATTTTTTCCTAGTGTACCAAATAATTAAAAATCAATTATTGACAATTTACTAAATCGAAATCAATTTTTGTTTAAAATGTGAAAAAATCGTTTAAAATGTAGGCAATTTGAATTCTTTAAGACTAAAGTAGCCATGATAAAAGGGAAGATCCTACCCACCTACCCCTCCTACTTGAAGTCCTACCGATAAGTGTAGCATAATAATTCAAGACAATGCATATTATAAACCTTATTTAAATAAAAATATATTTTATTGAAGCTGTTGTTAAAATGTGCAGATACACTAAATACATCAAATCTATTCAAACAAATCGATAACCAAATTTTTAAACTTACCTATAAATAGATCAAAAACTATTTTTTAAAATCCGCTAATCAGTCTTCTTTAGAGAAAAATAAAATTTCACTCACTCGCCGGTATCTCGAAACACTTTGAAGAAGCACAACGTTTAATCTAAACGATCCGTACATAAAACTGCACGAATCTCTACGACAAAAGCTTTTATAGCAGGGTGGGGAGTTACACTAGAAGTTGGTTTTACAATAGAACAATTTCTTTGCAGGGGGGTAATTCCACTAAGCCGGCTGTCGACGCCGGATGGCAATCTAAATCAGTCAAATTACGATATTACTTATTAGACAATTTTTATATAGCCACCCTTCGAGATTTGCTATGATAAAACGAAATATTTAAATGCATTTTCTTGGAAAAATTAAATTTTCTCGAAACAAACCAATTAATGTTTTACGAGTAACTGTGGTTACATGCTCTGTTTTGCACCACAATATATGCAATTATTTGTAATTTATACCAAAATAAAAATGTAAATTCTTATAATAGGTAAGTTTCAAAAAACGGTCCTCGTTAATACAATTTAATTTTTATACACATGTACTTATTAGGACATAAAACATGTTTTAGATACATAAATAATGTAAGAAAATATCACTTACAAGATTGCAGATATTTTGAATTAAATTATATGGACCTTAACTGGGGAGATTCTCAGCGGGATCCTGATCTATAATGATGTTAATATTTATACTTATCCCCTTGGCACGAGCATTCGTTTAACTTATTAGAACAAGCAGTGCTTCTCAATATACCTTGCAAGAAATTATCATCGCGTTTTGAAAACGGCATGGTGTCACTAGAAATCCCAGCACACTCTTCCTTTGCTATCTTGGGAAAATTACATTTCCGAATGTTGCGCCGGACTGCAAGTTTTCGTTTCATGAAAAAGTAGAAGAATATGTCTATACTTACCTGAACTCTGCAAAAAAGTCGGTAACTTTCTGTCACATTCTCCCGAATGTTTTCCTTTTTGGCAAAGTAAGTTTTTAGGACACGGCGTATAATTAAAATCTTGGGAGATGTTCGATGGTTTTGACGCCGATTGTGTTTGCACCTGTTGCACGTCGTTCTTCATTTTTTCTCGGTGTTGAACAGTTGGTTCGAAAGGTATTTTCGTCTTCAGTTTATTCATCATTATCATCATTGCAGTTTTGGTTTCCTTCGGAAACTTTGGGCTTGGATTACCCATTGCTCTGGATTCTGAAACAATCAATCCCCTTGATTTTCTGTAAACTTAGGAACTCAAGAAATTTAAATGAAACTAATCTCTTCAACTTTTGTTTCACATCATGGTACTGTTGGCAAAATTTGCTACGCTATTGCTACTACGAAAGATGCGTTTTGAACAACCAAAACTGATCTAAATTGAATCATTTGAAAAAATCTTTCGGTCTCAAATTGTTTGAAAGAACATCAAAAGCTGGTATAATTTATTTCAGACAGAATTTTTTCACGCCATGGAACCATTGGCAAAATTTACTACGTTACTATGAAAGATGTTTTTTAAACAGTCAAGATTCGTGCACTGAGAAAACTTGTTTTTGACCCAAATTGAATAATTTGAGCCAGTCTTTCTTACTTAAATTGTTTGAAAGAACGTCAAAGTAAAGGTTTTACTGTTTTTGCGTCATCTACTAATCAAGGCTAATAACATTTAGTTTAGATATAAAATACACTTTTGAAACAATCAAATCCGTACATAGTACGTTAAGAAAATGAATTGAAACATTTGATAAAGTCTCCTTTTCAAACTGTTAGGAAGATTAAAATTTAGACACTGTTGAAGAAGACAACGCAAGGAGTTTTGAGTGAGTTATTACCGAAGTAGCTCTCTATGTAGATCAAGGCAAATTTACTCTCAACTGTTAATCACCATTTTTCAAAGAATGTCACTAGTACATTAATTAGGAGAGTATTTCATAAAACGAACTCCCAGGAAGAAATATTACTGATGCAAAGGATAAACATCCTATTTGGGGATAACTCAGATCTCCAACATTTTCCGGTCGGTAATACTCTTAACTCACAGAATGAGGTAAGGTACTTCACCAAATTATGATTCAGGAACAAGCTTTTCTTGCATTGAATCAAATCGGAAGAGAACGGTCGAGATCGGAAACCTTTACGAACATTACCAATTTTTTGCGCATACTGTGTTGTGCGAATTGAACGCAATTAGTTTTTCTTCATTTTCTACACACACTTTCTGTGGGTGTATTTAGACCGATAAAAAAAGATGGGCATGCACCGATTTTTTTTGACGCGAACCATTGAAAATTGAGCGTGATTTCAACAATAGGACGTACTCAACCGCTGCATTGCCACATTCTTTAGCGTATTGAAGAAATTCTAAAACTACTAATTGGTACCAAGGAGCATTCGTTCCAATTTTAAACGTTCATGTAAATACCTAAAGGTGAATAAAATAAAGCAAAAAATGTTTACCTCTTAAAGAAACCTCCTGAAAAATTTTCGACTTTATGCTGTTTATTATGGAGTTTCTTTGAAAACTTGGTGGTGGTTGCGATTCCACTTCTCTTATTTCTGGTTTTGCTTGAAATGTAACAATTGGGCGGCTGCAGGATTTAATTTCAAAAGTATTGGATTTTTCAGAACAGTCTTTCAAAGAATTTTGACTTCCGTTGGATTGTAACTCTTTTTTGGAATCAAATTTTGAAACGGCGTCTTTCTGATTGGAACATTTTTGGTGATCAGGTAAAATGTTCAATTGATCATAACTTTTATTGGAAGATTCAGCATCTTTTTGACGTAGGCGACCGAGATGTGTTTGATCAGATAACATATTCAATTGATTGTTGCTTTTATTGGAAACAACCGTGTGGTTTTGGCATTGTTGATAATCATGAACATTCTTCAATTGACTGTAACTACTGTTCGGCTGAATATCTTTATAGCAACCAATTGCGTCTTTTTCACATTGCTGAGAAACATACAAGATCTTCAAGTGATTGCAATTTTTCTTGAGCAGAATATCTTTGTTGAAATCATCAATGTCTTTTTCGCATGGTTGATCGAAATAACTTTGATGATCAGATAAGATGCGAGACTGTCTTAGACTATTGTTTGAATTAACTGTATCTTTTTGACCAAGATATTTTTGATGATCACGTACGATCATTAATTGATTGTCACTTTTCTTAGACTGGATATCTTGGTTGGAATCAACTGTGTCCTTTCGACATAACTGATCGAGATATTTTTGATCAGTATGCTTAGAATTGAGTGTATCTTTTTGATATTGTTGATCACCTACGATCTTCAATTGATTGCAACTATTATTTGTCCGAAAATCTTTATTGAAGTTAGTGGTGTCTCCTTTGCATGACTGATCGTAATATTTTGTACGGTCACATACGTCCTTCAACTGATTGTAAGTTTTGTTCAACTGAATATCTTTGTTGCAATCTGTGTCTCTTTGATATGGCTGATCAGATAATATCTTTAAATGGTTATAACTTTTGTTGGAATTGATTGTATCTTTTGGACATTGCCGATCAAAATGATCAACTACGGCCTTCAATTGATTGCAACTTTTGTTAGACTGAGTATCTTTTTTGGAATCAACCATGTCTTTTTGACATGACTGATCAGATAGTATCCTTAATTGGTTATAACTTTTATTGAAATTGGCTGTATCTTTTGGACATTGCCGATCAAAATGATCAATTACGGCCTTCAATTGACTGCAACTTTTGTTAAACTGAATATCTTTTTTGGAATCAACCATGTCTTTTTGAAATGACTGATCAGATAGTATCCTTAATTGGTTATAACTTTTGTTGGAATTGACTGTATCTTTTGGAAATTGCCGATTAAATTGATGAACTTCGGTTTTCAATTGATTATAACTTTTGTTAACCTGAATATCATTTTTGGAATCAACAATGTCTTTTTGACATGGCTGATTTGATATCTTTAATTGGTTATGACTTTTGTTGGAATTGACTGTATCTTTTGGAAACTGCCGATCAAGTTGATTAACTTCGTTCTTCAATTGAATGTAACTTTTGTTAACCTGAATATCCTGTTTGCAATCAACCATGTCTTTTTGACATGACTGATCAGATAATGTTCTTAGTTGGTTATAACTTTTGTTGGAATAGACTGTATCTTTTGGAAATTGCCGATCAAGTTCATTAACTTCGGTCTTCAATTGATTATAACTTCTGTTAACCTCAATATCATTTTTGGAATCAACTATGTCTTTTTGACATGGCTGATCAGATATCTTTAATTGGTTATAACTTTTGTTGGAATTGATTGTATCTTTTGAACATTGGCGATCAAGATGATCAACTACGATCTCCATTTGATTGTAACTTTTGTTCGACTGAATATCTTGTTTGGGAACAATCAAGTCTTTTTGACATAGCTGATCAGATATTTTTAATCGGTTATAACTTTTGTTGGAATTAACTGAATCTTTTGGACATTGCTGATCATGATATTTTTTATATTCACGTACAATGGTCAATTGATTGTAATACTTGTTGGACCGACTAACTTTGTTGGAATCAATTTTATTCTTTTGACATGACTGACCAAGATATTTTTGTTCAGCTAATATATTTAATTGATTATAATTTTTGTTAGAATTAAGTGTATCTTTTTGACATTTCTGATCAAGATAGTTTTGATGTTTATCTGCGATCTTCAATTGATTGTAACTTTTTTTCGACCGAATATCTCTGTAGAAGACATTAGTATCTTTTTTGCATGGCCGAAAGAGGTATTTTGGATGATCAGATAAGATTTTCAATTGATTGTAATTTTCGTCGAAATCAACTGTGCTTTTTAGACATGGCTGATAATTTTTGTTGAAACTAACTGCATCTTCTTGACATTGCTGATTAAGATATGTTTGGTGATCATTTATCATCTTCTGTAGATCGCAACTTTTGTTGCGCGACTGATTGCCATATTTTGCATTCAATCGAATGTAACTTTTGTTGGACTGAATACCTTTATTGAAGTCAACGGTGCCTTTTGGACATTGCTGATCAGATATCTTTAAATGGTTACAACTTTGGTTAAAATTAACTGCGTCTTTTAGACATTCCTGATGTGATTGCTTTATTAGATTATCTTTTATTATCTCTTTGTATTTAATACTTTCTTCATAGCTGGATCCACATTTACAGGAAGAAAGTTCTTGACTTTCTTCGACTTGAGGTAGAGTATTGATAAACTTCGAATTTGCTTCATAACGGTTTGCTTCGTAAGTTATCTGAGAATATTTTTGTATAACTTTGGAACGTGGACTTAGAATTTTCCTTGTGAAATTTATTTTTCTTATTAGGTACGGAATTTTAGGTAGACTTTGATTTGATGATTTGGTTTTCTTGTTTAAATTATTTAAATACCTATAAAAACGTTTAGTTAAAATTGTATTATGATATTTTTACGGAGTATACGCTGTGTGATGAAATCCTGTGAAAAATTTTGAAGTTTTATAATTTAAATTACTCAGAGTTGCAGATTTTCTGTTAAATTCATAGTTGTAATCATCATATTCTTGTAAATTTTTATTTTTTGAAACCGGTGCTGTACCTGACAAAGTGGGATCTTCATTTTGCTTCATTTCTTAAGGAAAACTGAAACAAAGAACGAATTAATATTTAGGATATTGCATACGTAGATTTCTTCATTAGTGGTTACAGGTAATAAGTGAGCGATGGCGAGCTGGTGGGATTCGTTTACGACCATTTTTCTACACCACCCTCGCTGACTTGCACTAGCCTTCTTATGAAAGGCATAGTACTTAAATGAATCTTTGCTCATTCCTCACCGCTCGCCATTTTAGAATTTAAAATGTAATAACTTTGACAATGACTTTTACTAGAAAACCGCATACTGGGTGTAACTGTTAGTTAATGATCATTTGAGACACTAGCGGCAGTTAGATCAACAAAGCTATTGTATATTGAGCTACCCTAGCTTGTTACACCACTATTAGCATCAGAGCTATGAATAATATGTGTATATGTTATAAGAAAAATTACTCAAGAGTATTACTGTTTCACCGTTCCGATAAGTTTTTTCAAAAGTAATAATTTAAATGGGTTTATTACAACAAAGGTTTATAATTTCAACTAATGAATTGCAATTAAAGTTAATCAATGTTTACGATAACAGTCCTGCGACATGCAATTCAACATATTTTAGAGTCAATTCAATTATCTGTACAGTTACATAGTAGACATATGGAAGCTGTGTCCTCCATAGAAACTACACCATCTGTCAATCTAATTTCTAAATTCAATTTCATTTTATTCTACTTTTTCAATACGTTTATCTTTTGCGGAGGCATGTGAATATTAAAAGTTTATTGTCTTATTTGTTTTTGAAGATAATAGCTTGACCTGCAATTGAACTAACAGGATTTATAAATAAAATTATTTTATAAATTAAATTAGAAAATTCGAAGCAGATATTCATAGACTGTGTTTGATTGAATTTGAGGAATGTAAGGGGTAAGCGTCAAAATAGATAACCGAGAAACATCACAAAGTTGAAAAGGTTAAAATTGTTTACTACAAAGCAAAATTATTATTATTAATATTATTTTTTACGCAACAATATGCAATACAGTTATTGATAATACACGCAAATGATTGTGTGGTCAAAAAATTACAATAATTTAAGTGCACATTTTTGCCACCAAACTTGAGTCGTATTTTCCAAGAGCTTAGAATCTACAGGATGTATCGTAACTGCAGCAATAGCCTGCTATACAATATGTATTGTTTATATAAGTTCTCAACAATAGTGCCTGAACAAATTATTGAAAATAATGGTGAAACACTTTGATATTCCTTCCGATATTCACAATATAGGTCGGTAGATGGTATCATATTCCGAATTTTAAGTTCATTTCGAGCCGTTTCGTTAGATTATTGAGAACAAACATTATTTAAAATGTGTATCTTATTTGTGTACCTTTATTTATCTTACGGTGATATATTAATATTACCGCCATCCTAAAACTTAATTTTTTCAACACATTTTTAGCGTGTGATTTTAAAAAATAAAAGTAAAGGTAAACATATATTACGAACTATTTTTAAATAAAGAATACGGCAATTTGTAACAAAAACCTTAATTTTTTAACAACTTTAGTTGTTAAATTATTTATCTCTATTTTTATGTGAAAAATATTTTTAAAAGTTTTGTTTATTAACATCACGCATAGAATATAAACTTCGAAATCAAGTTTACAGTATGTACAATGTCGCACAAGCTTGAAAAAGTAACTTTAAGTCGTCAATCACGTTGATAAAACCAATAAACTCAAAAAGTTTTGAATTTTTAACTGCTTGTTTCAAAAATGGGTGTCTCTGATTTATTTATTTATACTATTAAAATTTCAGAAAAGAATTACAATACCGTGTATAAGTACAACTTGTTTCATAATCATACAATCAAATGTCAGATAGCTAGACATAAAAACAAATATAATTTCAAAGTAATTTTTGAAAAAATCAAGGAAAAGTTGTCAAGCTGTTTTTAAAGTAGAATAATGGTAGTAAAAATTGTAAGGGCGTTGTGAAAACAAATAATATAAGTCGGCAGTTTAATTGTTGCTAATTTCTGTTCTGTTGTTATGTAGCTAGTCTGTTTGTCAATTTGTTTATTTTGTAGCTGAGACTTCGGGATGCGGAAATTCCCTTGACCCTCGGACTAGAACTCTTATACAGTCATTTCGCCACGCCTACTATAATTTTGCCGAATCTGGAGGAGTTCTACCGCCAGTAGGGATTTTTAATGTGTCAAACATCACATTCACACGGGGCCTACGATTTTATTTCCTTATCCGAAAAGTAGTCGCTTTTAAATTTTTCTCTGCTAAAAAATTTACTGACCTTAAACTATTTACTGTTTGAATAGATTTTATTATACAAATAGCAATGTTTATAAAGCATCTACCCAACTTCGTTTTTATTAATAAACGTTAAATAAACGCGAATGCTTAAAATAAACAGTTACCGCTATCATTATCACTATCACTAAAGTTAAAGGCTTTAAATTAACTCAATAACTGAACAAGAAATTCCTGCACCAATGAGCTCAAATAAACGCAACGTTTTGAAGAAAATATCTATCTTCGTTATTAAGAGTACAATACTTATATTAAGTCAATTTGATTATTAAAAAAATACGGCAAAAACGAAAAATCTACTTTTGGCAGAGATTTCATCCATATTTAATAAAATTTGATATAATAAACATGTTTTAAAACTAAAAATAAACAAAGCAACTGCATTCAATGATGTCATATTAATCAATCATCAGCTTATGTATATCTAAACCATTGAGATAGAATAGCGAGGAGAGGTTATCACGTGACCAAAAGTAACGTCTCTTGGCCATCTTGAGGGTATTTTCTGTCACGAAGTCGAATTCCACGTGTACCTTAAATATTTTGTTTTAGTTTAGGATTAGCCAAATTAGTTTGTATTCTATTTTGAATATGATGTCGTGTTCTTTACCTAATTGTTGCAGCAGGTAGTGTGTGGATAAGAAGAAATTAACCGAAATAACATTCTATAACTAAGTGTAAACAATATACAGAGCCGTATTCGAAAAAATTGATTTTTTAATTTTATAATTTCATTGTTTGGATTTTACAATGTTGTAGATTTCCTAAAGATTGTGTACAACAGTTATGGATAAAATTTGTAAATAAAGGGAACATCTATTAACTAAAGTAAAAACTTACGTCATACACAAAGGTTTATTATAATTTTCAATTAAATTGTTCTGAATGTGACGCCATATTGTTAGTAGTCGAAGCCACACTTACTGATGTCATTTTCTGCTAGCATCAATAGTTCAAATGTCATCTCTCTATATATTACCTCAATGATCTAAATTATCTGTCGCAAGCAATAACATCACAAAGGTGAACAGAACTAAGACGTAAGAATATGCTTAAATTCGAGAAACATTTTTTTAGATTGTGGATTAAATACAGCGCAGCACGCATCTCTTCAGATTTCCAGAGTTTTACTTTTGACAAAATGTTATAACTGCACGAAGAAACTATGACATCCTTGAAAGAATAACATCACAGCTTTGATTATATCTTCTGTTGATAATTTTACTATTTTTAAGATCCATAGACAGAATTTCTGAAAATTGTGCAATTTAAGCATTGGTTGTACTAAAACTGTTTTTGCGATAAAAATAAACTGTTATCTCAACAAAGATGAAAGGTATCATATATAAAAAAACGACTTCTGGGAACGGACCGTGTCAAATTAGGCATGTTCCGATCCCAGAAGTCGGTTTTTCTTACGTTGACTCTACCTATGAAAGTCTTTCTTCTTAAACGAAGGTTGTCTCTTTCCGCTGAGCCTGGTAAAATAATACACAATTTATTAGCAAGGCAATGTCCAAAAGATTTTTTCCAATCTTCCCGTGTTAGGTTTTTGATTCTATTTTTAAATGCGTCAACCGCTTCTTCGGCCGATAGAAAACGTTAACCCTGTACCTTGTCCTTAACACGTGGAAATAAAAGGAGACTTTAGGTGCCAGGTCTGGACTTATGATTTCGATGTTTTGGGCTTTCAAATACTCAATCGTTAGAGCAAACCGAGCGTTCTCTTGGCACAACATCATCCTTCCCCTTGAATGCTTTTCGCGAACATTTTGGAGAACTTGAAGCAAACAAACAGTAGTGTACTCTTTAGCATTTCTAGCCATTCCAAAAAATGTGGCGACTATCTTTTTGTTTGACTTTTTTCACGAATAACTTTTGTTGGAGCGGACTCATTCTCAAAAACTCAAACTGCCGATTGTTGCTTTTTTTGGGATCATTACAGTATACCCACGTTTCGTCGCCTGTAAGGATGTTGGGCACTAAATACGGCGATCCATTGTCAAAGGGTTCGAGTGTAAATCTGCACCATCTCACAACTGGAGTCTTATGAAGAACAAAACTTGCGTACCTTCAAATGCTTATGTAAAATGGTGTCACTTTCTTTCATGCCAATATTGAGGGTTTTTTGAATATTACTTACTTTAACATGTCGGTCCTCCTCAATCATATTCTGAACAAGACCAATATTCTTTTCGGTAACGACCATTTTTGGGTTAGATTCTCGAAAACTGTTCTAGTACATCGACCATGTTGAAAATCATTGTACCACCGCTGTATGGTAGCTAAGGTATACGACTTGTCACCTAATACTCGATTGATTTTCGAAAAACTTTCTTTACGGCTTAAGTCACGTTTGAAATTGTAAAAAATGACAGCTTGATAATGCTAATTATTTAATTCCATGATTTATTGTCCGCTTTAAACTTATGTATTCTAAAAATCTTCAAGTATATTTGTCAACCGTCACTGTTACTCAACTTTTAAACAACTAAGTTGGAATGTTAAACAAAATGTGTTGTGCAAATCATCACATGCTAGATAGCCTCAGCAGAACGAAAACAGCCTTTGTACATTGTTTGTTTGTTTATTTGTTTTTGTGGCTGAGGGTTCAGGATAGACTAGAACTGTGATGTAGTCATTTCGCCATGCCTACTAGAATTTTGCCGAATATGGAGGAGTTCCACCGCCAGTAGGAATTTTTAACGTGCCTACGATTTTACTTCCTTTTCTGAGAAGAAGGTATGTTTTTAAATTTTTCTCTGCTGAAAAATTTACGGACCTCGATCGGGTTTGAACCCGCGTCCCTTGGTTATAGAGGTAAACATGCTAACCACTACACCAGTCGGTGCCGGTGCCTTTGTAAATATTATGCAATTAAATAATTCTAACAGTTTGTGTCTACAAACATTATCACGTGAGAGCTTTCCAACATGTTACGAATGAAAATGTAATTTTGACAACGAACATTTTTCTGAACAGAATTGTCGATTTGTTTCCCAAAAGAAAAGAACGTCCGGAGTTTTTTTTGTGCCCTCTATTGCTTTTCCTTGTCATGCCAGTCTATTTTTAAATTGCATTACCAACTTAAGGATAATAGGTATCACCAACATATATTTCTTCTTCTGTCAAGATAATTAAAATCTTTTTTGATGATTCAAAAAACCAAATTTTCTTTCTAGCAAATATTTGAGTGTTTTCTTACATTTAGAAAAATTGAATCGCTTTAGTAGGAAAAATGTGAAATAGGATGAACAGCCACCAGAACTTAAAAAGGAAGCTAATAGGTAAAATAATAGGGTTAACAGTGAAAAAACAATGGCAACCTCGTAACAGGGAAAAATCATATTGCTCATATTACTAACCTAAACAAATTAACGTTAAAAATTGTATGATCCTTCCAAATTTTTCAATTTCAATGGAATTTTTTCAATAGGTCGTTGACCTTTCGGTGTCGAAATTAAAAAATGATACACTAAATTTTGCATTATGGACAATTTAACAGTTCTTGTGCTTTATTTCCTCTTTCACAAACCAAATATTTTTCAAAGCAATCGAAACGGGAAAGTTTTACATTGAAATTTTACTTAATAATTATAAAATAGGATGTTTTAATATTTTAATATGCAAATATCGCCTTTAGTTATTATGGTAAATAGAGTAAATCGCTGGTGTTTGCAAAACTTTGATCAGTAAAAATAATTTTGCCAAATGAAAAGAGCGAGCATTTGGAAAGACGTTGAACAAGATTCAAAAGATTTAATCAGCTGCTATTAATATGAAAAGAAAATGTAAAGTTTGAGAATCGCTGATTTAGATAAAAATTACAATTTATTAAAATTCTTAATTAGATTATCCATATTTTAAAATATTAAACCTAAATGAACTTAGACTTGAATTTAAAGTAGATATTAATTTAAGTACACTTACATATTAAAATTAAATCCAAAATTAATTGCAAGTCCGCCATTTGTTGTTATACATTACATGCTTTTGCTTGATGATATTTGACAGTTCGAATAAATTGTAATATTTTTTTGTATTCAGTTATTGGGTACAAATTTCTGTTTTATAAAGGAATTCTGCAACTTTATTTACATTAAAAAGTAAACGATAGGTAAATTTTCTACCTGAAACACTAAAATTTGAATTGGGTGTGTAAATCAAATGTCAAAGTATAAAATAAATTTTTAAAGCCACCCTATATTAACTTATTATTTAATTAAAGATAGCAGAGAAGGAGATAGGAAATTGTAGATCCGGAAGTGTTGAAACAATCTCATTTTATTAGCTGGACATGATAATTGTGAATAATTAATGAATTTCTAATTAAAAAATAACTGGTAAATCTATGAACCACGAGTACCGTTGAATATAAAAACAAAGTAGGTATAATGATCAGATAATCATTCGTTTAGGATCTTAATAGTTCACAGTCTGATAAATAGACGTATAAAAATGAAATAAGTAGACCTCAATTTACCAATTAATAAAATCATATGTGTGAAGCTTCGCTCATTAATACTGAAATGTAAGAAATTCAGGAATAAACAACTTCAACTTTTAAGATATAAAATCCGCATTATTTTATTTCCATTATTAAATAAAATGGCCGTCACTCCGTTAGAGCTTCATAAACTATTGGGTGATATAAATATTACTAACAGAGGGCTCTACATTTTCGGATCATGATATATATGCGTTTCTTATAAACCTCTTTATAACAAAGCGGAAATACAAATGTCCTTGAAGAAAAACGCCATCTTTAAAACATAAAATCCTTATTATGTTTAATACTGTATTGTATTTTATAATTGTTACTATATAATTATAGAAACCTCATGGAATAAGACGAACGCAAATATTGAGCCTAGTCTGGTCTTCCGTCTTGATTTGCTTATTATAATGTCAATTTCTTCTTACTCTACGTCCCTCATGTTTATATTCTAATTATAACGTAGTGAACTTGCTTTATACATTTCCCTAAATTCAACTTAATTCGGGTTTTTTATTTAAATATTTACACAGCTAGTCGAAAAATAAATTGCTTTCAAAACACTTAACATTTAATAAAATGAGGCTAAAATCATTTGGAAAGTAGTAAACTTGGTTCCAAGTATTGTCAACTAAATTACTCTTTTTTACTGTCGTATTGCTTCATGATTTTATAATTGCAAATAAAAAATTTTCGCAGTTGTTGATGTTAACAGATTATGTCAACTGACACGCCGATTCGCTTTTAGCGATAGCGCGATAAATGTTATACAGTACCTATCATGGCATTGTACCCTTTAATAATCATTAGAATCTGATAAACCATCAAGGCCATTCTCGTAAAAAAGCAGTCATAATTATATTAATTTCATATGCATAATTATAAACAATCGGAGTAACACATAATAAAGTCTAAATATGACCAGGGCATTTGGTTTCAACTCTAGAATTTTTACGCAACACCAATCCAGAAAGCCTATGATCTGTCATAACGGTTGCAACAATGTCGGAGTAACCAATGTAGTTCTAGTTCTCTTGAGCAACGTATTATTATAAAATGTCTTTATAACGAAAATATTAAAGCAACTGAAACTTTGATAAGACTTCGTTAACAGTTTGTAGAAATTACATTTTCCAGAACCCAAGTTCCTTCTTTACTGATATAAAAGTTTTCAAGAAGGACGAGAGCAGACTGAAAATATGACATAAACATCAATCATTCTTGAAAATATTCAACGAATTGATGAGCATATCTATAATGATTGGTTGGTTTTCGTACATGATATGGAAGAGTGAATGGATGCTTGTGCTACTTCGATATCAAGCCTGCTTAGGGAGGAACAAAACGATCAAAGAGTAACACACCTGTTGAACCGATTTCATCAAGAAGGCAATACTTTTCTCAGAAAAGTAGTCACTTGTAACGAGACTTGGGTGCATCACTTTATCCCAGAGTCAAAGAAGAAAACATGGAATGGAGTCAAAACTTCACCTAGGGCGAAAAATTATGACTACGGTGTTTAGGGACATGGAAGGTGTCATTTATACAAATTTCTTTAACAGAACGCCGTACTATTAATGTTCCTTACTACTCCTAACACTTGGTGGAAAAAAATAAACCCGCTTTTCAATCAGTTCATCCTCAATGATGATGTCTGGCCATATATTGCTTAACCTTCCGTCGGGCGCAAGTGATCTCACAGATGCAGTACCAATAAATTTGTGTGAAACGGCCTAGCCGCTAGCGATAGAAATCCCCACTCCTCATTAGCTTCGCTAATTTACATTTATTATCGATATAGCTAAGCTAGTTTGAATTTGAATGTTTTGTGATGTGTAGTATATGACGCGTTGTTCTGTGAGATCGATTGCGCCTGTTCCCGTGACATTGCTATTTTTATAAATACTGACTATTCCTAACTCTAGGTACATTTTTCTATTTACTATTATACATTATAATTCCTACATATCTAAGTAAATTGTATATGTTCCTTTTTTGTTCAATATTTAGTAAATGAGTTACGGGATACGTTGCGCCCGATTAGGTTACTCAATTAATTTAGTTTTATTTTTAGATTACATAATAATTGGACATGACCAGCGGCAACAGTTTATATAATCTAAATAACACGAA
>JAHWXV010553108.1:0-11555 GCA_024586415.1 Phrixothrix hirtus | reverse complement strand
TATATTTTAGAAATTTGAAATAAACGTTAATTTATTTTAATTTTCTAAATGTTAGAACTGCGTAATTATACATATTAATTTCGAGGGTCTAACAATACCTTATTTATTCCATATCTAGTCGACATTAATGAGCCTATCTTGCATGCATCGTAGAAAAAACAAGTATGACAATAGAATTATTCTACATAACTACCGACTGTCACCTTTACTTCTTTACGCTGTAACAAAATTCAACCTAATTTCATTTAAAAAGGTTTAGAAAAATATTGACATTAATTGAAGTCACAAAAAATATGTTAAAAATAATTTTAATATACCACGGAAATCTTGAAAGTTTCCGTATAAATAAGATACATTTTTAAATTGTCTATTTATTGTTTTTAAACACAAGCTCCATTTACACCAGTACACTGTTGCATTTACATAAACTAATCTTACTAAATTACTCCACTCATATTTTAACATGCAGGAAACCTGCAGATGAAAATTTTATACCTCGCATCTTGGCTTTTGGAAAAAACAAGAAGTCGCAGGTTGAAAGGTCGGGACCGTATGCAAGGTGGGTTAATAATTTGATATTAGAATTTGACAAAAACCTAGTTGCTACATATGCTACGGGCGTAGAGGCATCATCATGGTGTAGTACGATTTTGCTTCTAGAACGCTTCTTATACACCCTCCTAATTACTTCAGGTAAACAAACTTTATAATACCAGTCTGCATTTATAGTGTGCTTTTCTTCAAAAACCGCAAGATGACCAATTCTGGAGAAGAAAGATGTTATCATTTTTACTAATATTGTGACTACGTATCCTTTTTATTGGAAATTTGTGACTTGAATAGACTTTTGTTATCGGTTCGTTGATAATATTCCACAAACAATTTTGATTATATTGCTGGTAATAGTATAGTGTATTTCAACACCACTCTACACAAAATCGTTTTTCATTTGCTAAATTGTATTTGTCCTATAGGGAACATATTTTTTGCTTCAAGATGAGCATGTAAAATGTTTTGTTCCTAATTTGTATTAACATCCAATGATGGTCCATTGATGATTTTTCGAACTACCTCAGCACTTTCATCTGTAACAGCAGGTTTTGGTCATTCTTCTCTAAATTCATCACTGATCTAATCACGATCATGTTTAAATTCACAACTTGTTGTCTAAGATGGAGTTAGATCACCAAATGCTAGTTGAAGTCGCACTTGACATGAAGAGGTGTTAGATGGGATTTAGAATCATATTCGGAGTGCTCTTTCACTACATTGACGTTTTTGGTAAACAATAACTTTTAATTAATTATACAGGACAACAATCCTTTTTATTCTTTCTTTGCTGTCTAGATACAGTTTCTTTAGTTGTCTGATTCTAATTACATTGAAAAAAGGAGTTCATCTATCATGTCAGATTTTGCAACAAACTTAATTTAACGTATGTGTTGGGTACATACAGCGTTGCTTTGAAATACTTGCAGATATTTTAACTACTTCTTCCTTATGCCTCATACATTCACAAAAAATAATAAAAAACTAAAACAGCTTTAATTTGGGTACAATCGAATTTAGAAAATTCTTGGAAAACATTTGAGAAATTCTGATTTGGAATATGTATTGTTGCAAGTTGTTTACTAGTTCTGCGATGACATTTTCTACGTTTATTCCAGTGTTACTTGCAGTGTTACATGTCATTGAAACGTGCATTGATAAACATTCAGCTTACCAAAATTGATTAAAACTCCATTCTGGTTTAAATTAGATTTAGTTGTGTGCGTTTTCAAACATGTTTATAATCCACTTCTTCGATGCTTTTTGTGGAAATAAAAATTATCAAAAAACGCCAAAAACGAGAAAATGCGGCTTACTTTATACAATTAGTTTGTTTTTTTCCATTAGTTTTAAACTAGACGATTTATTGAAAAATTAAAAACACATAGTAACCCTTTGGAATACGGTTTTGTTACCTTCTGTTAAAATATGAAAAAATTGGAAAAAGATTACCAGCTGTTCAAGTTTACGTAGATAATTTTGGAAATTAAAAGGGGAAATTTCTCTTGGCAGGTAAACAACCTTTTAGAATTAAAAAGGACTTACCCGAGTACTTTACAGTAATCGCAATTCGTAATTCTTTTGCGAAATCCATCTTGAAACAACTGTATTAAATTTAAATGTTATCACTAGTAATTATTTGTTTGTACATTAAACTAAATTTGATAATTTTAACACAACCCCCGCATGTAATTTTTTAAAGGCGTTTATAAATAAAAATTAGGTCATTTATTTGTGGGAGAATAGGTCAAGCACCCATTTATTAGTAAATGAACAGAGTACATTTTGATGTATTGTTTTAGTTTGTTATTTCAGCAAATAGATTTGTATTTTTTTGACTGTTTGTAACGAATTAATTGTGACAAATGCCAACAGTTCATTAAATGTTTCCATGCGCAAAATTTTTTGAAAAGGGCTTAATGGAATTCGATATCAACTATGTGTCTCTTCTAACACGTATAATATCAATAACATGTTTAATGTGTCACGCTTCTCTAGTACTTTGTACCGGTTAGAGAGATTGACGTAAAGTATTTGCTGCCAAATTGACTTTGTAAGCTTGACTGGCTCGGCAGGAAACGTCTCAAGGGGTTCAATATTTAACTTATAATCTTCTGCTTTATGTTATGAAGGTAATGTTATAAGGTTTTTCACTAGTCTAATTGTGTATCATTACGATTCAATGATACGACTTATAGTTTATTTGAAATACTGTATTCTATATCAAGTTTGTCATGCATTCCATGCCCTACAATACTACAAGATATTATTGTAAAGTTTCAGGTTATATTTGTTTGCATGCATGATTTATGCGAGTGTTAAAGTGTATCTGTGAACCAACAATTTAGGTAATGGGATAAACGGCAAGGAATTCTTTATTAGTTATGCCTTTTGTAGGTTACGAAGTATTAATTCAAGTGGAAATCGGCTAAGATGCTTTTCTACTTTGTATCTTTAAGGGGCTATATACACTACACTGGAAGCCGTTCATTTGCTGTATATATAATCCTCTCAGAGGCTTCTAGGAGAATGGAAAATGCGGGGGAAGTCATCCAGGAGTATTGTACATCTCTAGATATGTTCTACGATATCATATTCTCAATTATAACTATCGGAAAACGTCCTTATGGTGTTAGCAGAGAATTATTGGTTCCATGAGCGTAACACAGCGGAAGTTGTCCAGAAATTTTATGTTTACGAATATAAATGGCGAGGAAATAAATTTAATGGAGTGTGTTATTGGTAGGATATGGTTCAGGTGAGAAAGTCGTGTTTGTGTATGTTGCTGGCTTTTATAGTCCTTTTGTTATCATAATTGTTGATAAAATATAATTTTCTGGCAATTAAATTGTATTGTGCTGAAAGTTTACAATGCAACCTATTTTAATTTAGTAAAACCATTATAGTTTTCTATCTATCTAAATTACTTTAACTATTGAATTATATTATTGCTCAATAGGTGGCTATATGAATTTATTCTTAAAAAATTTACAATTCATTAGGTTTCTTTCTTCTAGTTGTGTTCAATTGTGACTTCTACCACTAGATGGTCATACCCGTTTGGTTTTTGTATTTATTTACATTTGTTGACCTGTGATGGAAGTACAATGAACTTACATTTTCAACCATATGTTATCTTTTCTATTGAATTCTTTATTGATTCTAAAATATTTAATTAAAATTGAATTTTTGTTTTATTTAAAGGATTCTTTCATGGGTTATTTATATTTAAATATATACAAAAATTTATAATTTAAACTTCATTATTTAAATTTAGTTTTTAATCAAGTTTTACCGTTCTTGTTGCAATATTAATCACCTGTATCAATATATTTTGATACAGAAAATATAAATATCGATCTGACGATTAATCAAGATGTGAGAAAACGTGACAAATGAACTACAACTTAGAATGCCCTTTTCTTCAATTTCTGTCTCTTAATTTCTTTTTAATACTGATTTCCTGTAGTAATCGGCAAGCAATTCGCCCTCAGTAGTGTTTCTTGGCATTGCACCTTCGTCCCTTCTCTTACTAAGATTCTGAGAAGAAAGGCCTAAAAGTGTATTTTATGGTGATTTTACAACTTAATTGTTGATAACTACTCAGAAGAATGTCGACTATTCCTTTATAGATTTCGGATTTTATATTTCCCAAAACATTTTGAGATATTTCTTTGAAAACGTTCTAAGTAATATCTTCTAAGGCACTTAAGGCTTTTTAAAGTTTTGTATTTCACATGAATTACTTAATTCTGAGCCCTGTAAAGATCCTTTCTCTTGTTTTTGCATCAGTTGTATTAGAAGATCTTTGTTTAACCTATTGAAATGTTTTCTTCTTTGTTAATGGCTTTGGCTAAATTTCTCATCAAACCCAATTCTGTATGCAAGGGAGGTAAGAAAATTTCGGCACATTCAACTAATGCCCGGTAAATCATGTTCTTTTTCTCAGAGATATTCTGTTCCCGTGGTGGGCATTGTATAAGAATATAATGAGAATTCTTTGCTCGTGTATACGATTCGCAAATGAAACAACAATGTTTCGAGTATCCAAAGTTGCGACAACGTTAAAATCAGCATTGATGTGACACTTACAGTTTTTATAATTAATTTTGTTGATATTTTCATTGGATTCTTCTATGAAGCATAAATATTTTCGATATGTAGAAGAAAAACAGAAGAGTTCTGAATTATCTTCGAGGCCCAAGTCAGGCAACAACTTATCAACATTACTATAGAAAGAAAGGGCCTATTTATCTAAGAAATACTGTGACAACACTTTCTGGAGATTGCGTTACACCGAAATACGTGCATTTGGAGATAACCGTTCGTATCCTTGTAGGCACGATTCTAGCATCTCTGCCTGGACATTTGATAAACTGAGAACTCGAACGAAATCGTTTAATTCTGCATGAGTTTCACAGGAAGGGTGTCTTTTTGGATTGGTAACATTCCTCATTAGTGTGTAACAGTTTGAAGTAGTTGCATCTTCCGCTTCTGTATCATCTTGTTCTATATGCAAAACGTTTAGACATATTGGTATCAGAAAAGCTCATGGAGTAGTACTGCGAGTTTTGAAAAGTAAATTGGGATAAAGAATGTCCTTATTTTTTCCAGAAAACCTCGACAGTTTGAGTACAGCAAAAATAAAAGTCTATTCACCCCCACTCATAGAAGTCATGAGAGGCATTGCCGTATTATTACCATTTAACCAGTTTCTTAAAGTAGCAGCACCACACAGCAAGTTCTAGAGGTCTTGATCTTTAAACTAGTAGTAATGGTGCACTTTTTCTATACGGGTAGTATTTTGAACATGCTGCGGAGTAATGAATTTTCCGCAAATATAACAGATGCTGTTTAGGTTATTTTCATACGTCCGCGACATTATTAATAGAAAATACCGCAGATTAGTATACATCAACTAAATTTAATTTAACTCGTGCTCTAGGACGTATAATTGCGTATAACGATGTAATTACAAATGTCTAAGGTTCGATTGGATTAATATCAAATAAGGGCACAGCCTAGCTGTGTAAAACATGTAGAAACTTGGTCAGACTCGTTTCGGTTTAAATACTGGTTTCTACCGGTATTTAGAATTTATTTAGCAGCATAGGAAATTGCTTCAAAAACAGTATAAATTAATATATTTAAAAGTAAAGTAATTTAGAAAATTGTTTAAAAAGAATACGTTTCCATAATCGGTATCAAACTGTACGCACGATGCACGGATTAGGGTATAGAAAAATAAACATCTGTTGACCAGTGTTATTAAGTGAGAATAACTAACTAGAAAATGACAGCACAAATGCCAATTTTTAAATTGCAATCAGTGGTTTAAGTTTAACAAAGCCAACCACTATTTTCCGGAACTTATCAGTGTTATTCTTGTATAAAACTGGGTGAACCGAAATATATGACAAGATGTTTCGTAGTCCTTTTAATACACTAGGATAGTTCAATAAGTTAGGTAAAAAGGAAAGAAGCAGTTGCTCCCCAATATAATTATTCCAGCGAAGTTCAAAACGTTTAATGACTCTAGTATAAGCTTGATCAAAGTAAGCGTCTACTTTGGCGACCACTTCTTCATTGTATGGAAATTTCTTACTAGCAAGCCAAGTTTTTATATTTGGGAATAAGAAATAGTTATAGGAGGTCAAGTTAGGTGAAATTGCTGAATCATGTGCAAGTTTTAGTCCAACAATAATGAATAATACTCTCCTGTCATTGCTCTGCCATTTTGAAGGCAGTCAATGAAAATTATTTCGCAAGACCATCTTCAATGCACTTGAACCTTCTTGCAGAGTATAGTGTATGGAGCCAAGTATCATTAACAGTCAACAATCGATGCAAAATTTTGTTTCAAACAATACTCCGGGGTAGTTAAGAAAGCTTTTTCATATGCAAATCATTACGTAAAATTAAAACAACTCTACCAACAGTCAAGATTAAGACCTTTGCAATCTTGCGCATCTTGTCTCGATAATTAATCAACACTTTTGTTATCATTTTTGGTGTACGGGAATCTTTTGGCCTTTCAGATCGCTCAGAATCATGAACGCTCATACGAGCACAACGAGATATTATTAAACCAGCTCTGAATCACTTTAATTGACGGAACAGAGTCCGGATAATGTCTGCCAAGCTTTTGTTTTGTTTGTTATTGTTTTTTACGCAGAAAACAATGTTTAAGGAAAACGAGAAAATCGCTTTCTTTATTTAAATGAAACTAATACAATTCTTTAACTTTAAATGCCTGTTAAATGCCAACTAATCGGTAGGTGTTCTAGAAAATTGTTATAGTGCAATCTGGTGTAATGCTTTTATTCTGGTGACACCATCATTTGGATTTTTATATAACTTATTGAACCCACCTCGTACATTACAGATATAACGTTAATTACAGCTTAAACTAATCATTCATGCGGGTTTAAGTGTTAATCCTTTTTACTTACCTAAACGCCGAAAGTAATTATCCTTACTATTAGTATGTGAGAGGAACAAAATAAAAAAGTGGCTCATTAGAAACAGCTTTTAATACGCACAAAAAATGTCGCTTTACACTGAAGTTACAGAATCTAATCAGAACCATTTACAATATCAAGAAAACAATCGGAATAAAGCTTAGTTAAATAATGAGTGCGAAATTTATTAGCGAGAAAATGTTTATTTGAACAAATTTGGATATGATATCGGGTTATTTACAGTTGTGAAAAGGTACTACATATTTGTTATACACCCTATATATTTTTAGATTAACTTTAAAGTTTAGCTAAAGCAGCATTAAATAGTATACAAGAAGCATCAGTTGAAAATTAAGTAACAACGTAAGAAATAATAGGCGAAAGGAGATTTTTTTAACTTACGTGATGAAAGTAAAATTAACAGAGTGTAAATCATCAATTAAACAGATAATGTATCAAAAATTTTATAACTTGTAATTCAATAAACGTCAGCTGTCGCAACTTTGTGACTAATGTTATTAGGCCGACGTGAAAATTGTTTCTCCAATATGCATTCCTTGATATTTTTACTTTATTTTGCAGAATGAAATAAAGTTTTTTTACAATAAAAAAGGGAGTAGAAATGTATACTTGTTGAACTAACAAAGTCATGACTTATAATTTATAAAAGTAGTACGATTCCTTGCCATATTTGCATTAAGTACCCATTTTAGAAAAGCAGTTTGGGAAGAAACTATTAGAATTACTACTTAACTTAGTAGAAATTTCGTAAGCTCAAGTTTATAATAGCCATAAATATAAATAAAGCCATTATTAACACATACTAAAATGGTATTGTAATCAGGTTATTGCAAATTGGAAAGCTTAAGTGGATTGTATTTCATCTTAAATCTCATAAGTAATTGCTAAAGTAAGTCGTATTGCTTCTGTAATCCAACTAAATAGATATTTTGGGGTATAGGAATTAATTTAATAGAAATTTATTAAATGAACGCGCTCTTAAAAGGTAAAGTGTAGAAGGCAGAAATTAAAACCATTTAGACATTCATTAATTTTAAGGGTCCGACAGGAAGATGATGTATCGTATTTGAATCAATATTACTTACATGAGAAATAATCATATATTTTAGGTCTTCAATAGTTACAATTTTGACGTAGAGCATTTGATTACTTTTAATCACATTAGAATACGATTTCTGGAATTAATTATTTATAACAAAATACCTACTTAGCTTTGATTATTACTTGCACTAGACTTAAATAACAAATATTTTCATAACTTGTATTAGCAAAGAAAGTATGCTTCCAAAGCCTCGGTTCATTCGATTATAAATTTATCGTCTTTTAAATTCTTAATTTGAGGTTCTATATTGATGCACGCTCTCAGAATTTCTTTGGCTAATAAAGTGACTTCGTTAAGTTTTTGCAATAAAATTCTGATTAGGTATTCAATTGTATTAAAATGCTCTTGTGAGTTATACAGGTGGTTCCTTTCAACATTTAACGGTAGTACATTTTATTTCCGAGGGTTTTCTTAACTTCATATACGGATCATTAAATATCCAAGGAGAACTGCTAAAATTTATATCATAGAAATTCTGCTAAATAATATTTTAGCAAATCATTCGGTATAGCTTTTATAGCTGTTGGACGCAATTAATTTTTTTCTGTAGTACCAAACGTTGCTGTAGGCTATAATATCGTCGTTGTAGCAAAAGTATACGACAATTTACCTTATTTTAGAATGTCGTCCCACTAATTGACCTTTATCATTCACAGTAAAAGTACGGGAAAGAAGTATTTTCAAAAAATCTGTCGTGAAACAACACACGACTTTCCCTTTCATATATAGATATGCAAATAATGTTCACAAATGATTAAAATATTATTTATGTTTATTTTGGGAACGACAAAATTACTGGACAAGCAAAACGGTTCTTAGCTCCAAAGAATTTCTTTGATACATCATTTCAGCGCACATTTTCAGAGAAACCGTTAAATTAGCGTAAAATAGCATCACAGACATAAGAACCCTAGCTAGCTTTAAAAAAATTGTTATAACCGCTTTCGAGAAAAATCACAAAAAACTCAAAATTCGCAAGAATAAAGTGGCACTTCCTGTTATTTAATTTTAACTACATTCTTGCCATTTCATCCATGGAAGATAGTAAATTTAAATATAAAATTTCATTTGTATGTGATGTTTAGTTCTTGAGTTATGTTGTCCACAATTAATACTTCAACTATTTCCGGTTCTTAAATTTCAAAACCACTTGGTTGATATAAAACGGAATTAATACCCAAAAAATGACAAACATAAAGTATTTTTTCTGGTTATTCGATTATAACAAAATTCTTAATTTTGCATACAAAGGTAACTATGATCTCAAATATAAATTTTCATTAATCTAGGACTTTTAGTTTCATAGCTATTTTATTTAGGATTAGCGGTGAAGGTACTTCCGGTTACTTGTTCAGTTTTTAGTTAGGTAGGCCTTCGTTTACACGCTGCTACGTTGTACGTACGGTAAATCGGTTTCGCCATGAGTAATTAAGGATTTAAACTGTTGAGCAGTTTGTCAATCTACTTTGATTAGTTAGACAGAGGGAGCACGTTTATTCCTTATGCTTAGGTACATAATGTAATTCCTGTACTATTGGTTAATTTATAAATTGTGAGACTTTCGTAATTAACATTTAAAAATTACTCAGTTCTCACATTATAAAATTGAAATTAGCTATCACCTATTTCAAATTTCTAAAATGTTACGTAAGTACAAATTACACAACAGTATTTCTAAGTTAAAAAAGAAGTTCACATACTATAAAATAAATATTTAGCAAAGTTTAAAGTGCGCCCCGTTATAAGAAAACGCTGGTATGGGTATTATAATCCATAGTGTAAAATAAATTAAAAATCGCCAGGTGCGCCTGCAGCTGTCATCGAGTACAGACGTGTTCGTTGGCAGTTGCATTTCTTTGCTTTCTATGCGCTCTTGTGCTGTACTTTAGGTTCCTTCTACTTATTGCAGCAGTGGGTTGGGTGCGGTACAAATATTCCTGAGACTTTTAGTGTGTTACGCTAGTGTGCTTTCGAGTACAAATATGGCGACGAACGAACTCGCGGCCATCCAGCGAATTCTCGATCTCGCAATCAAGATCCAGAATGCCACCAAACAAGGCAACATCGACGAGGCGGAATACTACATATCGCAGTATCCGCCAGACGGTAGACGCTCGTTCATAGAACGACTTGAAGCCGCACGATCCAGTTGTGAGACAGCGAACCTCGTAGCGGATGTTAACCCCAGTTCCCTACGAACAAGCTGTACCACCACCGAGGATGCTACGCAATCCGCGTTGAGAATCCCCGCCAGTGAAATCTACTCCTCGGACGAGGAGCAACGGCCCCAACACCTCACCTTATCAATTCCCTCCGACGCCGGCGCCGAAGGCTTCCAGCAAGCCGGAGGCAAGAAGAGGGGGAAGCGGAAGTCGAAGAAAACTAGTGAATGCCCTGCACCTAAACAGGCAGCTCTAGCTCCTGAAGTTACAAACCGCTACAAAGTGCTTCAGGCAACGGCAATAGCAGACGAAACAATAACACAGCTGGAAGAGCTACTCATCATCGACGAACCCTCCCAGAAGTCCGCCCAGGTCCCTAGCAAGGCCAAGAAAGCCCTGCCCATCGTAATCCGACGTAAAGTGAGATGGATCTCCGTCGTAAGCTATATCACAAAGAAAAATATCAACATTTCCAGTGCGAAGAACGTGGCATTGGGCATATCAGCGCAGCCAGTGACCGAAGGAGATCACGACAAAATCACACATTACCTACGTGATTCCGAGATGCCCTTCCACACCCACGAACTGCATAGGCAGAAGGTAGACCTGAGGGGGCTACCAAAAGACATCTAAGGTCAGGAGATCCTGCAAGATCTCCTGAGGAAATAGTACTTAGTAACCTCTGCGCGCAGGATGCACCGAAAAAATGACAAAGCTCCAATGCCACTTAACTTCGTTGAGTTGGAAAACACGACGGAGGGCAAGGCCATCCAACAGTTAAGGGCGGTGCTACACCTACGCATAGCCTTCGAGTCACCGAGGAGTCGTAGAGACATGAACCAGTGCCACCAGTGTCAGAAACACGGACAATCGCGCGGAAATGCTATGCAGAGCAGCGGTGTGCTAGGTGTGCTAACTGCGATCAACAGAACACTGCGAGCTACAGAGGCTGCCCGCGGTTCCCGCGTGCAAGAAGAGCAGTTCCCGGTGCTTCCGCAAGTGCAAGGGTGCTGGGAGTAAGCTACGCGGAGATAGCGAAGTACGAATCTCCAAAGCACGGCAAGGTGACACTTGACACCGGCGGAAACGGAAGCGGGAAAAACCAACGCACGCGAGTGAGGATGCCGGCCACGCACAGTTCAAACTCGATTCCTCGAAAGTGCTCGCGAGGCGCGAACACGTTTGCCAAGGGTATTGAGGCTATAATTACAGCCCTACCGGACATATTACAAACTTTCGGGTATTAAAACCGAAAATTTG
>JAHWXV010553096.1:0-15832 GCA_024586415.1 Phrixothrix hirtus | reverse complement strand
ATGGATGAATTATTTATGCTTTTAAATTAATTTTATAGTTTACAATTTAGGTGTATAGGAAAGTAACTAACGTCAATAAATTCAAATTAAATTTAAAATGGGTAAGAGAAAGTTGTGTGTTGTCTCACAATAAATTTTTTTTATAATAAATTTGTTATGTTTTAAGCATTGCACACAATAATACTGACTGTAACTTTTGGGAAATTTTAACTTGTATACCTCCTTTTTTTAACTGGAAAATGAAAGTATCTGGCTGACGTGAGGTTTCATTAATTTAAGGTTTTGCATCCATGCGGGTGACACTATCTATAAGACTTCCCAAATAAACTCATGTTTTTCCAAAAATCATTAAAAATATTTTGCCTGTTAGTTTCAGAAAAAAATCTACATTGAATTTTTTTTTAGTTTAGCGGACTGATTACAGTTACAGAAAGGTTTCATTTCACAGAGTTTCTTTTCTTGATCAGCTATCCACTTTCCTATTTCATTTTTTTGAAATCCATTATATTTTTCACTCTTTTCTCATTTCAGTTTGTTGTGTTGCTTTTCCCACGTTTTTGAGCAGGTTTATGCTTGCACTTCACTCGTTTAATGCATTCTTCATTAGAGAGATTGTCTATAGTCTACTATTACTACTATCAATCATGCCATTCCCTTAGTGGGGTAGGCAAAACTCAATACCGAGCCTCCACCTTCTCAACCACTGCATGCACCAACCCCCTTTCACCTATATTGACATCGCCTTCATGACAATTCCCAGCACTACACAATATCCAGACCTTCCCACCATTACCCACCAATCCTACTATCTCTACTATCACCCATTCATTATTTTTCTCTATTTTTTTCTGTCCTTACACACTTCTTTTGGTTCCATTAAATTCATACAATGTTTTTGGTAAGCTAGTCTATTCTTTGTGCTCTTTATAATAATGATCAGCTCCTTTAAATAGAATTTTGATTATTACTATCTGCGAGTACTTGCAGAGCTCTTTGTATTTCTTCTTGCAATTCATTATTGTACACAATTTTAGTGATGTCTGTATTATTTAGGGGAAATATTTTCATTGTTTTCTTCTAAATCACAAGCCAGAGACATGTCCCTGCTTACTGGTGTAAGTTTGAGCTCAACACATCCGATGCCAATGCTGACAGTGTCGGCGTAGGTTTTTCGGCAGTAGTATCCACGCTGCAAATACATCGACACTAGCATTTATCGCTTAAATCTTGTATCATTCAGGGTATTTCAGTTGAGTAGTTTACATGTTTGGGGCACATCATTAAGATTTTTGAAAGTAGTTTTATTTATGTAGTCATGCATTTGAGTTTAATTTAGTCTGCCCACAGAAACTAAGGATTAAATATCCAAAAGCTCTCACTAAGGATGAAATGTTGTCTTTGGCTTAGAATGATTCTGCAGATAAACCTTTTCAAAAGTTGGACAGTGAGTGGAACAGTGCAGAAGAGCTGGCAGAAAATTTTGCAGAAGACTACAATGAAACTGTGCAATGTGAGGGAATAGAAAGCAATTCAGAAAATTTTGAAGTGTAAATTGGACAAAAAACCCTGCTAATCTTAAAAATATTCCTTTTATTGGATGACAAGAGGTGAAAGATACCTGGTTAAGGACAAAAAACCCTGCTAATCTTAAAAATATTCCTTTTATTGGATAACAAGAGGTGAAAGATACCTGGTGAAGGCTGGTCAATAGACATTTTCAGGCTTTTAGCAGATAATAAATTTTTTGATTCGTTAATATAAGAAAACAAGTAACTATGCCTAAGTGGTATTATTGAATGATCCAAATCCTAGACCACAATTGCGAATATGTTGATAGAAACCGGTGGATAAATAATAAATGTCAGTGTTTTTGGGCCTTGTTTTCCATATGGAGATTGTTCAGTTACCAAGACTTAGATATTACTGGAGGAAAGATCATTTATATAATCTGCCATTAGGACATTTTATAAGCAGGGACAGATTTTTAATAATATTATGTTGTCTGCATTTTTCTTCAAATCCACAAGGAGAACCACACCCTACTACTGACAAACTTTATAAGTAGATTTTTTTAACAATAAGATATTGGCTATTTATAACCCACAGAACACACAGGCAATTGATGAATCTAGGCTTCTATGAAGAGGAAGACTTATGTTTCATCAATACATTAAACATAAAAAACATAAGTATGGTATAAAATTCTATTTCTGACAGAGTATTGGTACCATATAAAAGATCCAAATATACACAGGCAGCTGACAATATTTGCAAGCAATTACTTAGATCAAGTATATAGTCCATATATGGACAACTATTATAATTCACTTAATCTTGCTAGGCAGCTTTTAGTAAAAAATACATATTGCATTGGAACTTTATGAAATGGAAGAAAAGGGAATCTAAGTGAGGTTATAAATCTAAATTAAATTTTGGTGAATCAGTCCAATGTTATGATGGTCATATAAAATCCTGCACAAAATTAACACATCAACAAAACTTTTCGTTATAACTTTTATTTTTGCAAAGATTTAAATCATTGTAGGTGGCCTAGGATAACCTCTGTCACTTGTGATAAACAATTGCAATTGTTTGACATATGTAAAGTAATATTTTGCAATAGTGTGTTAATAAGACATTTCATGCTGCTTCAAATGATCTTTAAAAGGGAATAAATTCAGTTTTACTAGTGATTTTTTTATTGAATGTGATTAAGTGAATGAAACCCATTATCCAATGAGGTTAGAGTAGAAAAAATGAATCGTCCATGTAACTTAAGAGAAGATGAGGCCGTGAAAGCGGTAACTTTTATTAAAGAGGGATATTCTTTCTTAGGAGTTATACAATCCCAAATTAGTCAAACAGTTAAATGTTTCAATGAACTTGGAAGTTACTGTAAAACCCCAGGACAAGGTCATATGACATCTACAGATACAAGAGATGAGCAATATCTTATGCAAGTTGCCTTAAGAAATAGGTGTTCTATCAGTTTAGGGCTAAGCAGAGCCTTAATAGCAGCTCGAAATGTAACAATTTCTATATTAACGGTTAGGAGAAGGTTTAATGAAAAATGATTAAACAGTAGAAGACTGCTATTGCACCACTGCTCATCAGGGAACATAGAGTTACTACATTGCATTTTACAAGGGAACATGTAAATTGGACCACTGATGACTGGAAGCGAGTTTTGTTTTTTGACGAAACAAGAGTAAGTCTTAATTCACCAGATGGACATGAACTAGTTTGGTGGAGGCCAAGAGAGAGATTTGCTGCCTGCAATATTTCTCCAAGGATCCTATTTTGTGGTGGATCAATAATGTTCTGGGGAGGAATTTGTTTCGATGGTTGGACGGATTTGATTCCTATATGGAGGAGATCCATGAATGCTCATTTCTACATAGAAAACATGATAGAAGAACATGTGATGCCATTTTCCCCATTTGTTGGAAACAATTTCACTTTTATGCACGATAATGCTCGGCCCCACACTGCTAGAGAGGTACTCAACTATCTTCATTTATGAATATTCCAACTATGGACTGGTCACCAAGAAGCCCAGATATGAAATCCATAGAGCATCTATGGGATACACTAAAACGGTCGGTTAAGCATCACATACCTGCTCATATGGATATTAGACACCTCAAACAAGTTGTTATTGCTGAATGGAAGAATATTCCCCAGGAAACCATTCACAACTTGATCAATAGCATGCCCAGACATATGGAAGCAGTGATAAGAACTAGAGGAGGATCTACATGCTACTGAATTCAAATTCTTACTATTTAAAATTCATCTTCAATTTTTTTTAAAGCATTTCATCAACACCGTTTTCATTGGGTTTGATATGTTGTTTCTTTCTGTTATTTATTCATGTCTTTTATCGACAATAACATTCTAATTTATCATCATTAGCTGAAATCAGTTAATTATAATATCACGTAGGTAGTATGATTTAAAACTTTGCAAAAATAAGTTATAACGAAAAATTTTGTTGATGTGTTAATTTTGTCTAGGAGTTTATGTGTAGGAAAATGAAAAAATAAAAGAGAGGTCCTTTATATTTCAACATAACACAAAAATGTTTCTCAGGAAGTGACTTCTTATTCAGGAAAAATGAAACAAAAACCTTTTCCCATTGCAGAATATACAAATATATGTTTGGCATTGATTTGCAAGATCAAATGATGGCATATTACCTATCACATATGAAGACCATCAGGTGGTATAAGAAAGTCGGAATTCATATTATTGAAATGTTTTATAATTCTTTTATGTTATACAATAAACATTCCATACCAAAACCGTTATAACTAGATTTTCAGCATTCTGTCATCGAATTGTTATTGCCAGAATTAGTTGAGGGTACCCCAGAAACCAGTGAAATTCTTCATATTCCTTCCAAATGTGAGCTAGCAGAAAGTGGGAGAAAACTTCGAAAACGATGTCGGCGATGCTCACAACGTGATATAAGGAAAGACTCACAATAATATTGTGCTAAGTGTTTAGAAAGACAGGACTGTATCTTGAATTGTGTTTTGAACAATTTCACAGGAATTTCCATTAATTTCAAATATGTATGTCATTTTATTTTTTTTTGTTTGATCTTACTTTTATATTACCTTCATATTTAACAAAAATTAGAAGTAATGGAAACTTGGTGGAGAATTCTAGAACTGTCCAGCATGTTCCTTGTATTAGGATAAATCATGTAATCAATCACAATAACTCATTGTGGTAACCGATATCTGTCAATTTAATTAGGTCAGCAATGAGTCATAACATTACAATTTATTACATTATTGTTCTACTAATATTCTGGACTATTCTAGATCTTTTTGTTATCTATATAAATAGCAGATTAAATTTCCTTAGTTTAGTTTTTACTAGAATCTTGTGTTATAAGTTACTGTATACATAAATGTAAATATAAATAGACAAATAGAAATATAAACGTTTATTGTTAGTGCATTGTGAAATAAATATTTAAATAAACAAGTGTATATAAATCATTCTATTATTAGTGAAAATAAATAAAATAAACATTTTAAAACAATTAACTAGTTTTATTGCATTGGTGCCAGGTGTCAGATTTGTTTTTTAAAGTTGAAGTCACAGACTATTATTAATTAATAGCCAGTGTTAATTGATTTTATATGTCAGTGACAAGAAGCGCGGAAAAACAAAAAAGGAGTCGTTGATGGAAATGTTGCAAAAGATGCAGGACAAAATTGATTCTAATCAAGAAAAAATGGAATCCAATCAAAATAAATTGCAAAATGAAATTAAGTCAGACCAAAATGCATTAAAAGAAGAAATTACAAGCAAATTAAAAGAGGAAATGTTATGGATTAATGTAAATCAAAATAAACTACAGGAAGAATTTAAATTATGCCAAATTAAATTAAAACAGGACTTAACAAAAGAAATAGAAGACGTTACCAATGGGATAGCAACAAAATATGAGGAGGTAACCAAGAACTATGATGAACTATATCAAAAGATTATCCTCCTGACTGTAAATAAAGAAGTCAGCCTGTTTAAGAAGGAGGCATCGCCAGTTGCTCACAAACAATCAACTGAAACAAATGGAAATGCAATATGGAGATAAACATCTGCAACAGGTCTACTGTGCCCAGTTAAGAAATCATGTACAATGTACAGAAGATTGGAGAGAACCCCCAAGAATACGAAAATGAAATTGCGTGGTTAATAAGATTAGCATACCCAATGGCTCCAGACAGTTTTATTGAACAAAATGGGGTGTAAACATTTGTAGGTGGTCTTAGGGATCCTGAAACACAACAGGCACTTAGATTAGTATGTCCACATGACTTTGCTAGTGCATTGGTTGGTGCCCTGGAAATTGAAGCGGTCAAACAAGCATCGAAGGGTCAGGTTCGTGTGTGAGCCATTGATGAAGATAAAGCTAGTGCTGAGACTTTAGAAGAAATAGTGTTAAGATAACTTAAAATGCAAAAGCCAACAGGACGTAAACTATGATCCAGGAAGTGTGGTAAACAGTGGCATATGTAGAAAAATTGTCAAAATTCTATGAGCAGTCCTGTTGATAATACAAAACACCAAGAAGTCACCATCCAAGTGGCATCCTTAAAACATAAACCGGATAGTCTTTGCATTAATGGAACATTCGCAGGAAGGAATTGGCAAATGCTTCTGGATATAAGAGCAACGAAGACAATAGTAAAACTGAACGCAGTTGGGAATGGCAGATTACTGACATCACAGCTGCGATTACATATAGCTATAGGAAAGCACACAACCGATCATGATGAAATTATTACAGATATTGAGATCGGTTGTAGGAAGTTAACGCATCGCATACTAATAGCAGATATTGAGGAACCTGTTATATTGGGTATGGATATAATGTCTGAGTTTGGCTTTTCCTTAGACTTAGAGAATCATATCATATGAGTTGATGATGAAGAGATACCCATTAACCAAAGCAGTGAAACAATTGTTATGGGGCAACCAGATGGAGACTTCCAGGTAGGATGCATAGGAATTCTAGAAACCAGCAACATAAATATTGGTAGTGGTATTTTGGCTGGAAGAGCATTGATCGAAACCAAGGACACAACACCTGTTCGCTTGATAAATGTCAATACCTTCCAGATGACTCTAAAGAAGGGCACTGAATTAGGATCATGTACACCTATCACATCTGTAGTACATTGCACAAAAGTCCGTAAGGAATTTATATAAACTGCACACCACACTTGAATCTTTGGATAACGGTTATCCCATGAGCAAAAGGTTAGTGCAAGTCAGTTGATTCAACGATATGTTGACATATTTGCCACAAATAACTGTTTGACAAGAAGAACAAATGTTATGATGTACAAAATAAATAGATGCCCTACCAATACGTCAACAACCAAGGAGGCTGTCTTTATTCAAACAAGAGGAAGTCGAACAGATAATCAAGGACATGGCCTGTGAAGGGATAATAGAACCATCCAGTAGCTCTTGCATATCGCCAGTTGTACTAGTCAAGAAGAAAGATGGTAACACTTGATTCTGTGTCAATTATCACCATTTAAATAATGTGATCCAAAAAGGACAGCTATATTCTACCCAGAATTGAAGACACTTTAAACATGCTATCCAACCCGAAATGGTTTTTGACTCAACATGAAAAGTGGTTATTGGCAAGTCGGTATGGAAGCCGAATATCAGGAAAAGACAGCATTCTTTATTGGATCTGATCTCTGACAGTTCACTGTGATGCCTTTTGGCTTATGCAATGCACCGGCGGCGTTTGAAAGGCTAATGAAATTGATCCTGAGAGAGTTGTCTTGGCAAACATGTCTAGTATATTTGTGACGATGTCATAGTTATTGGAAATACCTTTGATGAACACCTAAAAAATCTCGAAGAGACGTTTCAAAGACTATGAAGTGCACATTTACAACTTAGTCCGAAAAAGTGCAAGCTGTTTCAAAACAAAGTGAAATATTTGGATCATGTGGTTTCTGAAAAAGATGTGGTAGCTGACCCACAAAAATTCAGTCTATATGAGAATGGCCACAACCAAAAGATAAACACGAATTACAGAGCTTCTTGGGGTTATACACTTATTATTGTTGATTTGTAAGTGAATTTGCAGATATCACAAAACCATTTACAAAATTTACTGAAGAAGACTAACTGTATTTATGGAGCAATAGTTGCCAAGAGGCATTTGAAACACTTAAACAAACATTCATAACAGCACCTATTTTCAGTTACCCTAGAATGGAGGAAAGATTTGTCTTAGATACCGATACTAGCCACATTGGCATCGGTTCAGTGCTATCGCAAATCCAAGATGGGCAAGAATGAGTAATTGGATATTTTAGCAAAGTTTTACCCAAACCTGAAAGGAACTATTGTGTTACCCATAAAGAATTGCTAGTGATGATAAAGACCATTGAATATTTTTATTGAGAACTGATCATGCAGCGTTGAAATGGCTAGTACAGCTTAAGAATCCAGAAGGCCAAATAGCAAGATGGATTGAATGGCTACAAGAATATGACTTTGAAGTTGAGCATCGTGCCAGAAGAAATCATAGAAATGCTAATGCTTTATCAAGACGGCCTTGCAGAGAAGATTGCAAGCATTGTATTCGGTTGGAATCAAAAGTTGAAGAACCACTTGTCAATCATACTACTGTAATGATGAATGGAAACCAGATGTCTAAAAAAATCAAGAAAACAATCCAGACCTGAAGGTGTTATTAAAATGGAAGAATTAAGGTCGAAGACCGGGTTGGAAGGAAGTAGCCCCATTCAATACCATTATTTAAGCATATTGGTCCCAATGGGACTACTTGCAAGTTCAAGTCGGCCTTTTGAAAAGAGTCCTGGAAAATGATGATGGAAGTAAAAGATGATTGCAGTTGGTGGTCCCAATAAACAGAGTAGCAGAAATTCTATGACAGCTGTATGATGGTCCATCAGGAAGGCATATGGGGATAAAAACTCTGGAAAAGATTTGTGAAAGATTTCATTGGATGAACTGCAAGGATGATGTTAAGGAATGGTGTCAAAAATGTGTAATATGTACATCTGGCAATGGTCCGTTGGGGAAGCGAAAAGCACCAATGCAGCAATATAATGTGGGTAGTCCATTTGAAAGAGTAGTGCCACGTTAACTAGCTCAGGAGCAAAGTAGTAGAGTAAGGGGAGTATGGTGTAGTCTATGATGATAAAAAAACAAACAATAAAATATACTTCTCAGTCCAGTGGTTCACATTAAGTTGAAGCTTTTCTAAAAAAGGTAAGAAAAGAACAGGGAAAAGTAGGGCACCAGTCGTTCATCAACAGCAGCAGGAATACACCAGAACGACAGGATGTAAACCTAAAAAAATTATTTGTAGTCAATGTTTAGTATCTGAAGTAATCATACCTAAGGAAACCTAAATTCATTTAAGGTAGAAAAAGGAAGGATACGATAAATTAGTACAAGTCAATACTGACGAATAAGTGGGTATTTATTCAAACCCATCAACAATAGACAAATATGCAGTGTAATATAATTACTTGCAAAAAAAATTTAATTAATGCAATAACAGTATTTTATATCCTGGTTAAGGATGCATTTAACAAGCAAAAGGATTAATGAAATGCTTTTTATAGATTAAAGCTAACCTACATTATTTCTACTTAATCACCCAAATTAATAACGTTAATTTATATCGTGGTAAAGGACACGTTTGACAAGCAAAAGGATTAATGAGATGCTTTTTATAGATCAAAGCTAACCTAGAATATTTTGTCGAGTCCTTGTAACTACTATATGTGATATAACATTTCCTTAAATATAAACAATATGATTGCACAAAAAAAGGTTCAGTGAACAATATGTTTGTTAGTCAAAAAGGCTAAAATGATGTAAAATATTGGAAGTTATAGTTAATTACTTAATGAGTGTTACAAATAAGAGCATCAGCAAAAATTGAAAGTAAATTTATATAAATTGAATGTAAAAATAAATACTCATATGGACAAGCTAAATAATGCATGTAACAAAAATACCTAAAAATCATTTAAAGTAAGTCTGTTCTATTGCAGACTAGATATAATTAATAATTAATTTTGAATAAAAAGAATTAGCAGTTAATATCTTTTCTCTAGAGAAATATATTTATATTGCGTATATTTAATTTAAAATAACACTTTAGATAGATCGTAATTTGAATCTTATATCTTACAATAATTGCAAAGCTATTAATTATCATTGAAATTAAAGTATTATTTGAGAACCAAACAAATATTGGCGCAATTATTTTACATAATAAACTACATTTAAGTCTAAAGTTAATAATTAATTTAGTTTACATTATATGAAATTTATAGAAAATTTTATATTTAAACATAAGCAAATTTAACGTAGAATTTCTATTAATTGTATCTTATCAGAAAGGGCACATATTGAGCAGAACATGCGTCGAAGATATAGATTACGTCTGTACAGTAAGCATTAAATAAGGTAATTCATTATCGACACGTAAAATATTTAAAAATTATGTAGTAATTTGAATAGATGATTTCGTATATTACGTTATGATGAGGACGGTTCCATATTGTTTCATCAGAAGTGAATGTTAAAAAACACACACATTATGGAACGCATGAAGATAAGTTCTTCATTAGAAAAGTAAATTTTTTTATCATCTTAAGAAATCCATTTGTCGGTATAGCTGATAAAAGAAAGGTTTAATGAGCAGCGTTCATTATACCACATCTTAGAATAACATCTATCTTCCATGATCAGCACATCCTATGATGTTAATTAGGAGCAGATGAGTAAGATCCTACCCGTCAAGTTAAAATGAGTAGAACAAAAACGAATTATTTATCAGATAAAGAAAGATTAATTAGGGCTTACTGTTGTATCAAATATTAATGAACAAAACCTTTTTAACAATAAGAGCAAGAAATTATAACATGCCACCTTGTGCGTCTCAACGTTGGTAAAGAAAAGTGTTAGTTCAAGGCGATCCAGGCCCTAAATGTATCAAAAAAGACAAATAACAAATTTGTATTCTATTGAATTTAAAGTTTCAAAACAAATTTTTATATTTCCAAACCTTCACGTCAGATAGCGATACTTTACTGGATAAATAAATTATATGAAAGGAATCCTCTAAAACTATTCACATTAATTAGAAGTAACCGTTTTTTTTAAATATTAAGATAACTGAAAGAATTATTATTTATTAGGATAAATATACCTAAACATCCACGAAAACGAATTTTGGTTATTTAATACTAGAAATTCTATACCTATTCATTACTAAAAAATTATACACAGGTATATACAGAGCGTACCTAAACAAATCTAAACAAAATAGAAATAAATATTGATATGTCAAGGTGAGACCGTGACAGTAGCCATCAATATAGTTGGTCCATTTCCAGAAACCAAAGCAGGAAATAAATATATTCTGGTTGCAATGGTCTATTCTAGAAAATGGAACAAAGCATACACTCTACCTAATCAAGAGGTAGTTATAGCGGCCGAGACCTTGGTAAAAGAACTGTTTAGCCGTTTTAGGATTCTTTTGGAACTACATTCAGATCAAAGAAGAAATTTTGAGTCAATCTTGTTCCAAAGTCTGCCAACTGTTAAAAATACACAAAACCAGAACAACTGCTGTTTACCCACAGTGAGATGGAATGGTAAAACGCATGAATCAAACCATGGGAAAATATTTGTCAAAAGTTTTCTCAGACTATCAAAGAGATTGGGGCCAGTACTTACTTTTGTTCCTGATGGCACATCGATAAGCTGTACATGAAACAACATGAGACTCCAGCTAGTGTTGTTTAGACGTGAAACAAGACTACCATGTGATTTGGAGTTTGGTAGTAAGCCTGGAGAGGAGGAGTCCACTGGAAATGCATATGCTAAAAGCCTACAAAAGAAACTAAATTCCATATATGAGAGAGTTCGTAATAACATCCAGATTGCCGGCAATCGAATGAAAGTCCAGCATGATGTAAGTTCTAAAATGAGAGGATTTCAACCCAATGATCTAGCCTGGTTGTACCAACCGCAGCGACGACGAGGCCTATCTCCCAAATTGCTAAGGTCTTGGGAAGGTCCGTATAAAGTGATAAAAAGGATCAACAATGTAATCTACCGAATTATGAAATTGCCCAGAAGAAAGTCCAAAGTTGTTCATATGAATCGGTTAGCTCCATATGCTGGGAGGAATGCAGGAACGGAACAGCAAAAATGTGTGCAAAGGGTGAACCATTGTGAATTGGACGAATTAGGAGTCAAAAACAGCAAAAAGTCATTTACTGACAACCTATTAGGGACACCACAAAACTAGATTTGGGGTTACTACAGAGGAGTACAGAAATTTGTTTGATGTACCAGAGGAGCACCCCCTGGCCCATTGTGTCACTAAAGACATCCGAATGTCCCGTAGCATCGCAGTTGAGTTAAAAAAGAGGTATGATGATGTAGAAGAAATGCTACAAGGGTCAGAAATTGGAAGGGCATGTCACCTACTATGTCATCACCGCCAAGGTTTGTGAAGTATTTACTATCTTGGGACGAAAGCATTATCCCATCAAAAGCCATGTTATATGAAGACTTGTGGGATTTAAGGAAACATATTTGTGCCAGTGCTAATAGAAAGTTAGCCGTACCAAAGTTCGGCTGCGGCCTAGACCAGCTTAATTGGCATATAACATGTTGGAGATAGTGCTTCAAGACACTGGTGTCAAGACACTGGTGTCAAGATCCTGGTGTGTACTTGGAATCCAAAAGGAACTCCACCAACGATGAAGTCTGTGCACTGCCATTTTTTCAAGAAATGGGGTTGCAAGTATGGATCGTAGTGCAAATTCCAACATTCGCCAACAAAGGTAGAACTATCATAACTGCAAAGTCCAAGGACACTGTTATGGGACGTAAGAGTCTTAAGAAGGGGGCAGTGTAATAAAAATTAGAAATAATGGAAATTTGGTGGAGAATTCTAGAACCGTCCAGCATGTTACTTGTACTAGGATAGATGATGTAATCAATCACAATAACCCATTACGGTAACCAATATCTGTCAATTTAATTAGATCAGCAATAGCGTCATAGCATTGCAATTTATTACATCATTGTTCTACTAATATTCTGGACTCTTCTAGATCTTTTTGTTATCTATATGAATAGCAGATTAAATTTCCTTAGTTTAGTTTTTATTAGAATCTTGTGCTGTAAGTTATTGTATACATAAATGTAAATATAAATAGACAAATAGAAATATAAACGTTTGTTGTTAGTGCATTGTGAAATAAATATTTAAATAAACAAGTGTATATAAATCATCCTATTAACTAGTTTCGTTACAATATAAACTACATAAATAATAATTGTGCATTCCTTTACTTACTATAATGTTATTACTTTCTCTTATATATATGAAATATAGTAAAGTATAAAAAGTATTGTTTTCGTCCAAAATTTTTGATGTCAAAATTTTAGCGGAAATATACGTTTTCGGGTCCCTTGAGTATGAAAACCATGTTTTTGAAAATTGGTCTGTGAACAAAATATCTCAAAAATGAAGTTGTATATATACAAAATTTTAAATTTAAGATTGTAACCGCCTATACACGTGACTGCAACAATTTTATTAAAATCGGAAGAGCGGAAGTGCCACTTTACTCTTTTCATTTTTTGGTTTTTCGCGATTTTCTTGAAATCAGCTCGAACGATTTTTTTAAAATTTATTGTATTTCTTAGAAATTAAATGTCCTTTGATATAATTAAGTCGGTTTCTCAGACAATTTTCCGTAAAATGAGCAACAGGAGGAGTACTCTTATCATTAACTGTGAATAAAATAACTGTGAAACTAAGTCGTAGATACATGAAAATCTATATTTGAGGTCCAAACTACCCTCCCATGCTAAATCAAAAATTTGGTTAAAATCGAATAACCGGAAGTACAATTTTTTTCTCTTATCTTTGGGTATTTTTCGAATTTTTCGTTTTTTGTGATTTTCTCGAAATCAGCTCAAACGATTTTTTCAAAACTTATAGAATTTCTTAGCCATTTAATGATCTTTCATGCAGTTTAAGCTATTTCTCAGAAACTTTTCTGTAAATCGAGTAATCGGAAGTACCTTCACCGCTAACTCTAAATAAAATAACTATGAAACTAAAAGTCCTGGCTAAATGAAAATTTATATTTGGGTCATAACTACCTTTATATGCCAAATCAAGAAGTTGGTTAAAATCTAACAACTGGAAGTTCCACTTTATTTCTATCGTTGTTAGATATATTCCGAATATTTATTTTTCGCGATTTTCGTGAAATTTGCAGTAACAATTTTTTTAAATCTTAGTATATTTCTTAGCTACTTAATTCTGTTTTATATGAACTAAGCAGTTTTTCTAATAAACTTTTGAAAATGGATTAACCGGAAGTACTTAGAGTATTAATTTTGAACGACATATCTCTAAAATTAAGCATCATATAAAAATGAAATTTTATATTCAAGCTTTTATTTTCCGCATGTGAGACGTGAGGAATTTATTTAAAATTGAATGATCAGAAGTGGCACTTTATTCGTGTGATTTTTAAGTGCTTTTGCAATTTTCCCGAAAATAGGTCTAACAGTTTTTAAAACTTGGTACGGTTATTATGCCTTGCATACCCTTTTACATGAATTTAACGGGCTGTCTGAAACAATGCGTTGAAGTAAATTAACGGATAAAATTTCTGAAGTTAAGCAGCCTTTCGTGTGTCCAATAACTTGGATGGGTGACCATTACAATCATCGTTTCCAAAATAAACGTAAATAATAATTTAATCATTTGCGGACACCATTTGCATATATACGTAAGAGAAAGTCGTGTGTTATTTCACACCAGATTTTTTTTGTATATGAGTTTTTCTGTTTCATGCAATCAGGTTTATATAATGTGTTTTGTTTGTTTATGTTTTCTTAGAATTTATTTACATTATTTAGAATGTTCTTTTTATTTTGTCTTTAATAAATAAATATAACATTAGATTTGAACTTGCCGACAGGGGTGCATCACTGGGCACTGAGCACTTAAATTAGTTGCTGAGTGCCTGTGCCGCTAAATATGTCACAGTAACTAATTTTTATAACACCTGGTGCTAATAATGGTTGGTTTTAAATACTATATTTTGTGGGCAGTCAACATGTTAAGGCTGTATTTATTATCTGTTGTTTTTATAGATAACTCATCATTGTTTGCTGATTTATTTAGCAGAGATAGCATGAATTGGTCATGAGAAGCACCACCATTGGTTTGAAAAGATGACTTTATTACTTTCTATTATTTAAAGGCTGCCTGACATGATATTAAATTTAAAAAAAAAATTTTAATTTTTTTCTACAACTATGCTTACTTAAATAAAATTAAATGTATGTATGTTCAAAATTGGTAGCTATTTGCAAACACCCTAGATAATTAAAATTTATCCAAATCAAGGATTTTAGCTTTTTAATAATAAGAAAAATCAAATTTTAAAAAATTGCTCCAAGAAAATAGTGTGCTTAGTTATGTTTCAAAATCTAGGTTTAAGTCAGCATTGAAAACATTTATTAAGAAATTTTGTTTTAAAAATGTCTAGAACATTTTCTTAAAAAACTGCAAATATCAACAATAATTTTATTAAATTGAAACAAAAGCTCTTATGCCTTTAAAGCATAAAATTACACGATAAAACCTTGTAAGTCTACTTATTAGAAATTAATTCGAAAGTATTTAATATGATGTGATAAAAGCAATAAATAGTAATTATTAATTAAAGCATTTACCTGTTTCTTACAATAATTATCCATATTTTGCATAAACTAGATTATATCGCAGTACATTAAACTATACAACAGAATGCATAACCTCAATTATGTTATATTAGACATAGAAGGTTTTGAGATATGTTACTGTTGCAACTGACATACAAGGTTTTATATTTTGACAATAAATGTTATTATTAAAATATCTAGACGCATAAGGTTTTTCAAGCCAATGTAACATATTATTTATTACATATTTAAGTGTATCAAAAGCATATACAGGGTGTCCAGCGATTCTAACAAACAAACTTCAAGCACATTTCAAGGTTTTTAAGGCAAAATAATTTAAAAATCAAGGTTAACTCATTTAAGTAAGTAAAACTTTTAAAAGTTATTTCAAAAGAAACCGGAATCTATTTGGGTGTTTTCCTAAGTAACGATACCTTTAAAAAATTAGAAGGCTGCTTGGCTATTTAGAAATAATAATTATTATTACATATTACTAGAAATTATTGTTCAATATGCCTTTAGTTTTTAT
>JAHWXV010553087.1:0-11738 GCA_024586415.1 Phrixothrix hirtus | reverse complement strand
ATTTTCTAAACCAATCAAATTATTTTATTTTGTTTATTTATTAAAATTTTTCATTTACTAAACAGGGTTCTACTACGTACATTTTATTCAACTTTTATTTAATAAATTCGTTTTCTAAATTGTTATTTATTTCTGAAGTTGGTAATTTCAACTTTTATACTTTGCTATTTAAAATTTGAGGTTAAATTTCATTTGACATTTACATTAATCTTGCTACAATTTCAGTTCGAATTAATTTTGTGTTTAGAGTAGTTTTATTGAAATTTTGCTCCCCATTTGGATTACATGCCAACAACTTTACTGTACCTCAAACGTAGGACTGTTGTAGACACAACAATATGTATATTTGTAAATACCTAGAACATTTCAAAGCCAGAGTAGTAATTTGTGAAAACTTCATTCAAATACAATTTAAAATAGTTCTTTCAATGAATGTAAAAATAAAGAGTTAAACTAAGAATTATTATGTACCAAATATACACAAATATTATGTTTCGTACGAAAAAGTCCTTTAAAACAGTACTTTGATTAAATATAACAAAAATATTCCAAAACACTGTTTTATTTTTACTCAGATGTTGCTTTAGTATTCTAATTATAAAACCTCTAATAGCAATTTGTGCAAACTTCGAGTGTTATAAAAAACAGCGTAACTAATAACTGCTATTCACTCGATTAAGGCAAATTAGCCGTCCTTGAACTTCAACAGAACCATAATTGAATACAGGGACCTGATCCCAGTAAATTTTTTGTCCTCTTCTGGGAACTCCCACATTTTTACATATGTATGTTATGTAAAACTATAATCCCACATATACACACACATACATACATAGGCATTTGAAAGTATCGAAAAAAAGGTGTCTGCAGTTTTTATTTATTAGAAATTAATTGTTGCCATGGAAAGTGGTTTATGCTATTATATTACTATATTATATATACATATACATATATATATATATATATATATATATATATAATGTTGGCCCATAACTTGTATTAATGATAATGACCTTGAACCGGTATCTGAGCAACCAATTTACTTAAAAACTATTTAATAAAAATACATACAACATATTCTAAAATCACTCAAATATAATATACAAACCAAATATTTGCAAATATGGATGATAGGTATGTAATTTACTATTTGCCCATTCGCGTTTAAGCGTCTGTAACAAAATCTTTATTTAGATATGAATTTTAAAAGAGTAACATAGTAGCGCTTAATTTAAAAGCAAATAATTGTGACAAATAGATAGCTAATCTGGGAGATTTTTTTTATGTAAATCGTTAGTAACCTGACGTTAATACAATGGTGTCCACTACACATTAATTAAATAATTAATTAACGCATAATCAACATACGAAAATAGTTTGAATTAATAAAGGTAAATCTAAAATATTTCTTTAGAATCAGTGTTCGTAAAAGTACAAATAGTTATTACAGTTTACAAGTTTTAAGACGCGGTCGATGAACAAATTCCTAAAATTCTGACATTCAGCAATAAAGTTTTAAAACCCACAACAAACAATCAAGTACGGAAAATAACCAGAAAAATTATAAAATATTTGCAACAATTCATTAAAACTTAACGAATTTCCAGTAAAAAGGAATAGACTAATTTTTGAATAAATACACAGGATTGATGAAGAAAAGGTTTATAAAATTTATTGTCACCGAAACCCTAAGTAAATATAAGGGCCAGTATCACCAGATTTTATCTACTAGGTAATCAAAACAAGTATCCAGTGCAAGTGCCGTAGGAACGTATAAAATTTGGTTAGCTGATAAAAAAGATCTCACCATCACGTTCAAGGTAGGTGTTCCACTACGTCATTCGATAAAAATCATAAAAGGGAAGACTGATACTATCCACACAAGATTGAACTGGGTAGCAACTTTCACCAAATCAATTTAAAGAATCGCAACAAAGAAATTTTTTGCGAGAACCAGGTTCTACAAGTAAATTAAATTAGATCTTAGAAAACACCCACCATATGTAAGTGTTTTGTTAGAGTGTAAAATTTATATCATTTAGTGAATTAATATGTTTTAAGTTTTAAGTTAAAGGCATTGATAATTTTTAAAACTTTATTTTTACATTTAATGAGAATTCCGCCCTGAAAAATTATTTAAGTAGATAATTTACAGTTTGAAACAATTAATTTTTATAACTCACGTTTTATATCAATTTAATAAATATTTGTTTATGTAAATATTTGTTTGATTATTGGTAATGTTTTTGTTTAAACTTAACCTTGGTTTTGCCCACGATTACATAAAAGAACTGTAAAGAAAATGCGGTTAGGTAAATTCTTAATTCCTTTGAAAAGGTCATTGAAACCTTTTTAAGTACAGGTTGGAACTGCCTGGAAACAAAGTTTTAAAACAGTTAAATTAAATTTTTGCCTGCTTCTTTGTTTATTAAGTAACACGCTGATCAATATAATACGTACAATTACTACTTAAACGACAAGGTATTTAACTAGCAAATTAATTTAACCGAAGACTAAAAGACCTGTCCTAAATAATGAATTATGCAATAACATTACTATTTTAATTACTAGATGTAATTTTATATGTTAGTGAATGGTTTTAAAGTTTGTTGATATAAAGAAATACCTGAACGTAATAAAAGACTTTGGTTAATTGTTTAATAAATGTTGTTGCATTTTAAAATTAACTTAGCTAGAAGTATGAAATACTTTACATACATATCTAAATTTAGACCAAGGTCTAGTTGTATAAAGCATAGTTAACTATAAGGAGCTAGTTAAACAGTTTATAGCGGATTTTTATTAATAATTTAGTTGATTTTTTATCGGATAACTCATTTGCTTTATTTGTAATTATCGTTTTCAGCTTAAATTTCACGTCGTTCAAGGAACGTTTAGAATTTCTAATACGTTTTGGGTTGCCTATGCTTAAATACTGTGAATCTCACATTATATACATACGTAGTTTACTGTCTTGTCACACAAAAGCGCTTGCGGCAAGACTTTTGTGGCGGCTAGTTGAAGGAAACGCAACAGTTGCATCATGCTCTGATTTTTTTTGCTGTTTCTTAAATTTGGGAATAAAACGTCTAGTTTTTGGGTAAGTAAATATTGTTTGGCTCTCTATACATGGTTTGATGAGTATTCTTCTTTCTTGGTGCTTTATTTACGGATATTGAAATATTCTAAAATTTCTGATGGTTGGTAGCGCGATGTTAGGACCGCAACGGCTGCACTCTAGACCCTGTGTCACCATCGGTGGATTCCTGCGCCCTGGTCGACTTGTATGCTTCTCTCGCCGAATCCATCCTAACCTCTAGCATTTTCAATTATTAAACAGAAATAATAACCAACAACCTCCGAACAAAATAATGATTCATACATCATAACTTGTGAATCGTGCACACCATCTAGCGGCATATCCATGTTCTGCGGAAAAACCGACAGAAAATTTAGCATGAGATTCAAACAACATAAACGTCTAGCTTTTATTAAAAAAGAAACTAGAACCTCAGCCCTCAGCAAACATTTCGTAGAGTTTAATCACACAAGAGACAGCACAAAGAAAATAAAATAATTTTCAAAACTAATAACAATAAATTTCTTAATAATTGTGCAGAAGTTTATTATATCAACAAACATCTACAATTACAAGATAAATACAATTACAACTCATAATTGACTTCATTTTTAACATCAATGGGTGATATAACAATGTAGTTCAACTTATAATAAAAAAAAACTAAAAATTAAATTAGTTCACAGATAATTCTCACAACATTAATAATCTTCTTAAAAGACCTGTTTCTTTGTACAATATAATCACACACGCATATACGTACATACAAACACATCCTCCACCACCAATAAAACATAATACCCTTTACATTTACTGATTTGTCGGTTACTTTATATTTTCACCCTGTAGCCACCATTTTATTTACTTTCATACAATTTTATCACTGGATAAGAAATATTTGAAAATAAAATCAAACAAGATTAATTTCGAAAAATTTGTTTAAATAATTCACACAGTCTAATCCATAAGTTTTTAAATGTTAAATCAACTAGTTTCGCATATAAAATTAGGATTTTCAAGATAATTAAAAATTAGTTAAAAGAAAACATGACAATGTAAGATATTACATATGTCAAAAGGTTTAAACTTTTGACATATGTAATATCTTACATTTATTTAGATGTCATGTTTTCTTTTGACTAATTTTTAATTATCTTGATAATGCCTAATTTTATAGGCGAAACTAGTTGATTTAACAATGGTCGGCAGTAATTTCCGACGAACAGCAATAAACGCAGTTTTACTTTTTTTCACAAACTAGTGGACAGTTTTTAGTATTTTTCAAATTTTTTAACGTGTGGTGTTTGCTTTCTTTGGGGTGCGAATATAGACCTTAAAAACATTACTTTAAATTTTAATCATTTAAAATTGTAGGAAATTCTAACTACGTATATTGAATGCCCTAAAACACTTTAGCCGCTGTGTGACCCAAATATTTTTATAAGTTTCCACTTTAGTATTATCTTGCTCCTTTCGGTTTAAGAATCCGTTTTCTATTAAAAAAGGTATTATATAATTCGGAAGCGTTCTAAAGAAATTTGAAGTGCTCCTAAATTTTCCATACATTGAAGTAAAATACAAATTTTAAATTTAAGAAATTAAAATTTTTGGTATTAATTTAGGTGCAGGTAAAATATTTGCTATGATAAATTTTAGTACGACTACCGATGATAGTAAGTGGAGCGGTTTATATTCAATAGATTTGCACAAATTCCTATAAATATAAATGACATTGTGACAGTAGCTACTTCAATTCAAGAATTAAATGTTCGATTACAGGATTACTATCAAATCTATGAATGTACGAATTATAAGGGAGTAGAAATGCAGCTGGTGCACCTGCAGCAGTTTGATCAATGCTACGGTAGCGAAACGGGCGGACGCATAACGCAACGCGATATGCCACCGCCGGATAGCTGGATGTGGAGCCGCAGCCAGTCGCTATCCACGCGTAGTTCTGTGTGTATAGAGCGTTACATGTTCGACGCGCGCTTATTTAGTCTTGAAAATTTGTGCGGTAAGGAAAATCTAAACGTTACGCGCCATTTTTAAATTGTGATTCAACTTGGTAATGTTCCAGTGAAATTATAGATTTTTTTATGAGGTACGTATTTATTGCATTTATAAGTAATAATGGGAATGCGTTTTTTAATTTATCAAAAATTCGATCGAATTTTAATTGTTTTTTTGATGGGAATGGAACAATTTACTCATAACGAGCAGACAGTCTGTAATATAAAAATTAAAAAAAGGGATAGGGCGATAATCATAAAATTTATGAAAGAGGGGCTGGAAAATGAAAATTCCGCAAAGCAGAGGGAGTCAAAAAATCGCCACAAATATTTTTAGAGCAGCCTCATATTTGTTCAATAAATAAACATGGAGTGCTTAAATAGAAATAAATTGATATAAAATCGGAAACGCTGTGTTACAAAAGTAAAATTTGTTAATAAACGTAAATAAATTTTTTCAATAGCAAATATACAAAGGTATATGATGATAAAATAAAACTCATTCAAACGTAATTTCCAACATAGCGTAAAATCACAGTCGATTATGCCTAAATAAAAGAAAGGCGAGCGGCATAGCGTTTATCTACAAATACCAATGAAAATTGATTTGAAGAAGCATCTATCACAAACTAACGGGTATCCCTTGATTAATAGTAAATAAAGCTAGTTTGCATTACAGCTACTCGTTCATTGATAGCTCTTATCCGATTAACGATGCTAATGAGCAATCTGATACAAAGGGAGGAGCACGTTTTGACAGGAAGTCTTGATAAATTTACTTCCGCTTTAAAGTCAAACATTTAACCTAAACTATTTTTTTATTTCAACTACATAAATATTTGAATTTATTTCCAATTAATTTTATAGCCGAGATACAAATTTTGAAAACAAAATTGATAATAAACCAGTAGATTTATTTCTTAACGGCAAAAAACATTGATTGGAAATTATTCCTCTACGGCAGAATTAAATTAATTAATTTGGAATTAATTTGATACTTTTAAATTATATTCATATATAAGGCAAATTCCAACTTTCATAATGAATCTCTTTTAATGCGGAAAGAATGAAGTATTGAAGCATTGTCTATTTTTAGCCATATATTTCAAGGTTCTATTATAATTAATAAATGAAAATATTGTAATGTTTCTTAAATTAAATAAGTGTAACTGTTAATTAACTTGTAATTACGCATTAAGTTTGTCACGTGTGGAAGATTATGGGACACACTTAACTCCTTAGGACAATATATTTATAGGGATATTATTTTATTTTTGCAACAAATTATGTAGGTACTTGTTAACCGCCTATGATTAACGTTGTATTTTAAAACAATTTCTTGGAAAATTGTTCGCAACAGAATCGCTAAATTACGATCAATTAAAAATATCTAGGTACAATGTCTAAAACAACAATCGTATTACAATTAAAAATATCCATTATTGTAACTACCAGATAACCTACAATTATCATATAACTGTTATCGATTTTTAACAGAATAAATTATATTATTTGTATATACAATAGTGTTCGATGCCAAGAATCCGTAACGCCTAATTTATTTCTATTTTATTTAAAAGAAATGATTTATGTTAGCTTGAGTACATAAAAGATATATATGTACTATTTCCCAAGATTATGCAAATGTTTAAATAAACATTATAATTTTCAGAATCAATAAATAGGATAGTTTACATTTTCAAAAATGCGTCTGCGTTAATTTGGCTATATTAGTAGGGCAAGGTGAAGTTAACAGAATTTCTTAAACCAAATTTTTAAAAATATTCCAAGGAGAAAAATAAATATAATGAGGTGAACATTAAGAATTAATTTCGTTTCCTTTATAAAAATATTTGCTGCATTCCAAGAATTCACATATTTAACTTCACTCTATTCCTTAGTTCTTCAAGAATGCAATTTTTTGATAATAGAAGAAATTAATTCTAATTGAAAACTCCTACCTTTGTTAAACTTATTGTTTAAAACAAATGTTGCAAAATTAATTTCAAAATGCCTTAAACAAAATGTGAAGGGTGAAGCAAAGTTATGTTTTATTAATGTGAGAAGGCACGTTTTAGGTTCACATTTTAGATTTCAAGTTGTATAAATTCAGAATCTATAACATGGGTCTTGGGTAACTCATTAACATTTAAGTGCAGAGGTAGTGTTCATTATATTATACATACGATATATCCTAGTAAGTTACTATTGATGTAAATAACAAGAGGCACTTTTGCTTTAATAAGCATTAGACCGGGATCAAACCTAGTCCTTCTTCTAAAACACAATGTGGAAGGACAAAAATTTATTGCAGACATTAGCTACCATATTCTTGGACAATTTGTTTCATTTAAGTTGAGTTGAAATGGTTTTATGAAAATACTACACGATTTCTTACAAGAGATTAAATACAGATTGTGTCGGAAAACGATGTAATTAATATTGTGTCAAATGAAAATAAATCTGCGTCGAATTTTATCATCCAAATAAAATAGAACATACAAAATAATCTGAAACCTAAATTTAGTAATTTAGACTATATTGATTTTTCTGCCGATACTTAACCTTGGTCGAGAATTGTTTTTTGCGCCCACTTTAGGCAAACAGCAAACAGAAACTGGGAATTTATACATGGCAGCTTTAGATGAAAATAATTTGTTGCTGAAATGTTTTAGTTATGGAATCTAAGGAAAACGCTTGTAATGTCACTAGAATTAAATTTAGCATAGGCTGCTTCCCCAAGTTATAACTCACGATCGATCAGAATAAACACTTACAGTTATTAACAATAATTTAGAATTGAAAATTTTCCTTATTGACCTTTAGTGTGATATTTGAAAGCTGTTCACTGCATTCGAGCTAAGCTTATTATAAAATAGTTTCAAATATTCACAAAATTAATGACTAACATTAATTATTAATTTAATTTTTTAGGTTCAAAAGAAGATATAAATAATGATGAGATGACGTTTTCCAAAATAGACTAAGACAAAAATAGATTCAACAGAATCCCTCAGATTAAGAATACGAAGATTATAGTGTCAGCATCGCAATAAAATAAAAATTCTAGGCTGAATGTGAAAATAAGTCGCAAAACGGGAGCTAATCTAACTTATTTATTTGAAAACAAAAGTAAAACTGAAAAACCACTTGACAGTCGTAACTTGTGCTATCACGACCGGCGCGCTAGTGCAGTTATTTGTGTGAACATAGTGTGCTGTGAAAATCTCGTATATTTCCCTAAACAATCACCACCCTAAAACTAATAATACAAGGCCCCTGAAATTTATGGAACAAGTTACAACGCTGCTAACCACCTTAAACTCAATTTGGTAAGTTCGTTTAAATCCCTGAATTTAATTAATCGCTGCCTTTCGACTCCTAATCTGCCTGCATATTTACATTTCTAATAATTCAATTTATACGGGTCATAAACTTAATTTTAATTTTAAATGCAATTGACTTTCGTGTCCACCTTTATTTAAATTGCTTCGCTTTAATTTTTTTCATTCGTACTTTGGAATTTATAAAAATCAGTAAAACAGAATTTGGACTATCAAGAATAGAAAAGGTTTCGGGATAGCATTGGTATGATATGATACCTTCAAAACAACATTCACAGAATGTATAAATATATAGGCGGTATTTTGGCTTTGAAAGATACGGTGCCAAATTTCTAAAAATATACATATTTACGTAAGGTGTGCAAAATTTAAAATTGTTTTTATATATTTCGTATAATTTTGCATTGCAATTCAAATAGCATTATTATGTACATGACATATTCAAAAAAACGATTTAGTAAATTACCTTAAACTTGTTAAGAGTGAAGGTCATGGAATATAATTATGTATTTATGAACTAAATACATAATTTCAGTTTAATTTATTCTAAAGTTTTCAAATTCTTTTGATTAATAATTATATGTAGCGTTTCTTTAACAGAGCTGTTCTTCAAGCTACGGACTTGACTATAGAGAGCTAGTGCTAATAATTTAGAAATTATTATTAAGCAAATAGCTATTTTTAAGTAGCCCTCGTATATATAAAATATAATGAGATCTTATTATATACTGTCGTACTCGCGATTGACATTGACCTGTCAACATCCTTACAGGCACTTTTAACGATTATTCATTAATTAGTTGTCGAAAATTCATTGAGCGTTTAAAACTGTATCTTTTGGTAGTTACCTTAATTTATATAAACTATGGAATGACCGATAATTGAAATTTTCGGCTAATAAAGCAAAGATATGTTTTCAAATCTCGCTTCATGGACAGCAATAGCGGCTCAGCGCCATTTTGGTGGTTCGGTGCTTTTATCCCACACTATTTGAGTGAGCCAAAATATAGTACAATCATGCCATCTTTGAAACTTATTGAAATCGTTACGAGTAGCAGAAGACAATACTAGCCACTGCTACTTTATTAATGAAAAAATGAGAGAAACTCGGGAAAGACATATCAGAGTACCTACATGTCACAAAAGAAATATATAGCCAACAAAATATAATGCAAAACGGAAATTGGTTACGAATGTACCGAAGTAGTAGTTAAGTAAAAAATTAGTTGATGAAAAATTTTGTCGCGGCTAGCGGAGATTAAAAGCGTCTGCATTGTTATATGATGTTCCATAGGGTACAGGATAGCGAGTTTTAGTTTAGTTTAATCTATAAGTTTCATTTACTTTCAACTGTTTTTCAAAAGGATGACAATTATTTAGGGCCAGTAATTTATTCTAAAAACTGAAACTCTCTGGAGCTTCGTAGGCATAAACAACAATCACGAAGATGAAGCGCAATTAAATTATTATTACAAAGAGGAGGCGAATGTAGTAATTATGATGGACATTTCGCCAGAAAACATATTCGACGTATATGGCAAAGTACAGAATTCGTCCTGGCGCAATTAGGTAGCGTCATTACTCAAGCAACGCTGGTACAATTTTAAACCTCGTTACTACCCAAATTTACTCGTATTATTTATTTTGTGCGCTAGCGCCATTGAGGCATGGGGGGTTCGAAAGCGTACCATAATCACTAATCATATTGGATCAGTTGTGCTTATTTACCAAAATGGCAATGCGCATTCTTGCCGACGGCAGCGTTGTAAAGCCTCTAACTGTTCTATCTATAAATCTGTTTGTTTTGATTTGGTCCGTCGTTGCATTCATTTGCTCCGCAAGAGAAACTCGAAAAAATTTACTCGTAAGTTGGTTCCGCTAACTTCACGCCTGCGAAACCACTTCAGTTTTTCAATGATTTTTAAATTGTTTTAAACGTAAATCTGTTTATTTCGATTTGTTTCGTCGCCCTTTTCGTTTGTTCCGTGAGAAAAACCCAAAAAAATTAACAAGAAGGTTGGTTTAGCTAAATTCACACTTTGAAAAATTTTAAATTTTTTATTGTTTTTCAAACTATTTGTTTTGACTTATTCCGTCGTTATTTTCGTTTGTTCCGCAAGGAAAATACGATAAAACAGGCTCGAAGTATTAATTTCACTGATTTCACACTAGCGTAACATTTCAATTTTTCAAACAAGTTTACTTCTAGAACAGTTTAAAACACATTAGAAAATTGAAATGTTAGGTCAAGTGTGAAATTAGTGAAATTAACTTTCGTGCACGTTTTTTTTGTTGCCCTTGCGGAACAAATGAGAATAACGACTGAACAAATCAAAACAAACATGCTTATTTTTAGAACAGTTTGAAAATAATGAAAAATTGAAATTTTCCCAAGTGTAAAGTTAGCCAAATCGACTCCCCGTTAATTGCTTTTGGTTTTTCTCACGGAACAAACGAAAATAACGACAAAACAAATGAAAACAAACAACTTTTCTTCTAGAACAGTTTAAGAAACATTAGAAAATAAAAATGTTACGTAAGTCTAAAATCAGTGAAATTAGCTTTCGTGCACGTTTGTTTTGTTTTCCTCGCCGAACAAACGAGAACAACAACTGACCAAATCAAAATAAATATGCTTACTTCTAGAACAGTTTAAAAATAATGAAAAATTTAAATTTTCCCAAATGTAAAGTTAGCCAAATTAGCTTCCCTGTCAATTGTTTTTGGTTTTTCTCACGGAAAAAACGAAAATAACGACGAAACAAATGAAAACAAACAACTTTTCATCTATAAAAATTTAAAAAATAGAAAATTGAAATGTTTGTAAGTGTGAAATAAGCGAAATCACCTTTTGTGGACTTTTTTTTGTTTTCCTTGCAGAACAAACGAGAATAATGACTGAACAAATCAAAACAAACAAGTTCACTTGTAGAACAGTTTAAAAACCAATGAAAGGTTGAAATTGTCCCAAGCGTAAATCTAGCCAAACCAACTTTCGTGCCACCTTTTTTCTGTTTTTCTCACGAATAAAACGAAAATAACGCCGGAACAAATCAAAATAAATGGATTTCCGTCTAGAGCAATCTAAAATGTATTGAAAAATTTAAGTGGTTTCGCTAGCGTGAAGTTAGCATAACCATTTTCCGTGTTAATCTTTTCAAGTTTCTATTGCGGAACAAATTAAAGTAACGACGGAACAAATTTAAAAAATCTGGTGTGAGACAACACACGACTTTCTCTTACACATTTTAAATTTAATTTGAATTTATTTACGTTAAGTGACTTTCCTATACACCGAAATTG
>JAHWXV010552962.1:0-10167 GCA_024586415.1 Phrixothrix hirtus | reverse complement strand
AAGTAGTGTAATCGAAAATATGTTACCTCGAAGAAATTTTTTTTCGCCGACCACTCCATCCTACACATTTCACCGATCACCACTGAAAGCTTCTCAACCTACAATAACGCTTGGATCATGCAAACTTGGGAGTAATTCATTAAGTTTTGTTTTTGAGTTATCGTGGAAATCGGTATTTTGACCTATACCATCGTATATCGGGAAAGTTCAAAGTGGCAGTGCAGGTTGTATGTGCAGAAGGGGGGCGTGTTAAAAATCAAGCAAAAATTGTATAACTGAAACGAATTGGGATATAAAATTAATTTGACGAACTGCAACAACATTTGGTTCAATAAATTTTGTTTGTTTTCTTGATCGAGCAAACTGAGTTCTTCTTAACTTGACCTTACATGGTAGATTTAAAAAAACAAAAACTTAATTATAACCGTAGCTGCGACAAAACAATGGCGGAATAATTCGAATGTTGGCCAAATGCCGTGGTGTGACTTCGCCGACACGATAAGTTCTTTATAACATTTTACCACAAATACACGTATGATGTCCTGTTTTAACTCTGGAATTGTAGCAGGTTATGGCCCTAAACCTTTTCCTTCAAATAGCCCCAGAGAAAAAAGTATAATGGTGTTAGATCGCAAGAACTCGGTGGCCAATCGATTTTACCCCATCAGGAAATTTGGTTTGGAGTGCTGCTGTGTGATATTTGGCTCCATCTTGTTGAAACCACATGTCATTTAGGTTCAAATCGTTGATTTCGTTAAAAAAAGAGTTGTTTAACAACTCGTTGCTTTTGAGCTATAGGCCTCAGAAGTTGAGCATAGAACTTTTGAATCTGATAGTAGTAAATTTTGGATCAGAATTTCAACTAGTTTCTATTTTTCTTAGATCAATAAATCTACCTCCTAACTCAGTGGGGTAGTTTAGATTTCCTTCTCTCTGTAATTTTTTTTTAGTATTCGTTACGTTTTTACCAACGATCTACTTTATGTAACGTCTTTACGTTCGTATTTTTTATTCACAAGTTCTTTGTTGTTTTTCCTTTCGTTTGGATGGTTTAGAATTTAGTTTGCCCAAGGCATCTTGTCACAAGCGCGTTAAGCGTTAAGCCCAACAACGGTACTGATGTCCCGCCAGCTCATCGAAGTAGGGAGGGTCCCTGTTAAATTACACCAGCACCGTCCGCGCTCTAAAGGAAAACACTGGGAACGCGTACAAGGAGTCGAGATATAGGGAGGGCGCCACTGTTCCAGATGAGCCGCTCAAAGTATGGAACTGTTGCTCGGAACAGATACAAACAACTCCGTGGCCTCTAGTTAGTTTGTCTCGAGGCCCCAAATATTACTATCAAGGAGGGACCTTAATTAACACATATCCCCTGAAATACAAAGTATTAATAATTAACTTATTCTACATTCAAAAATTAAAGTCTAGGTATTATGACGTATCTATTGCTAAAGAAATGGCTTATTAAGCATACACACAAAACAGCAGGTTACAAAGAAAAAGGTTACAGGTAACTTCTCCGTCTCTTGAATTTGGCCTGATTCAAGAGATACGGGAAAAACTAATCAGTCGACTAAACTTAAAATTAGGGTTAAAATACAATAGACACAGTCAACGCATGTATGCGTCCAAAATCTGCACAGAAGGTATGTATTAATGGGCTCCCCTCACACGGGAAGGTTTAAGCAGGCCTCTACAAGGGTTGGCAGCCGGGACGTTGATTTAAATTGAATTCTTGCCGAGAGGCGTTGACATTTCGTTTACGCCTTTCACAGGCCAACAATAAGGAAGCAAAAGAACAATATTATAAGAGGTTACCTTAGTTTTATTCGTCACTTTACTGGGCTTTTTGAATGCCCTGAATCAGAGTCGTCAATCGTAATTTATTTATGGATTCCTGCGTCCAAAGGAGCAGCAACCGGGGAGGAAGAAGACAGGTCAATCTCCAGAGGTCTGGTATTCCGCCATACTACATTATGCGGAGTCCGTACACCCACATCCGAACACTTCAAACAAAGAATTCACGCACACGGCCGATTCTTTTCCAAACCCAAACTACGCGTGTTTTGTTTTCCTTGCCAACCACGCTGCTCCTGAAAACATGCAGCGGCAAATTTAAAAGAAGAAGACTTTGTTTATTATGCGCGGAACGCCAACAAAATCTGACAGTCCGTAATCCTATTTACTTCATTTCATATAGCCGAAGAGATCTACTATCGTTTACACAGCTTAATGATCTGGGCAGTGTATAAAGATGCTTAACCATTTCTTCTATTGTGCGACGCAGTTGTATCTTTTATAAAAAATTACCTGGTTTTTACACCGGCCGATTTTAAAATCCACCGACAAACTTGGATCATACACGCGAGGGTATTTCCAAGTCGGGAAAAAAATTCCTTATCGTTTCCAAAAAACACGCCGTTAACGAAATCATAAAGGACTGTTTGAGAACCCCTGCAATAACGCAAGGTTAGATCGTGTGGTTTTATTGAATGAACTATAAACGCATGATGCAATACATACATAAATCGGGGTCCCGTTCGTTTACAAACTTCTTCTGTGACGTTAATTTATCAGGTTTTTTACGTCTTACCACTCGCTGCTAGTTTTAATTTTTCGTTACTGAAGTGTATTAATCTAATTCCATTTAATTTTAAGTCGAACACCGTATTTGTGTAAATAATGGATAAAATAACTAATAACGAAGTGAGAGACGTTGTTGTAATTTATGGCAAAGCATTTTAATATTTTTTTTGGATTTTAAGAAACGAAATACAAAAATGGTTGCTTATACAAATCTGAATATGGTTTTTAGTGTAGTTAAACATGTTTCAAATTGAATGTTGAATTTTTGTCTACAAACGAATAAAACGAGATCAGTGATATCAATGATCCATATTGGAATAGGTTAGTGTACACACTTTTGTTACTAAAATAACATTTTATTCGTCTACGACACGTAGAATTTGGCTAGACGTATTTATTTATATTCACATTTTCAGCAGTTTTCGAAAGTAGACATTTTCAATTTATTTCAACAAAAAAGGTTCTATTTTATAAGATTTTCTTGTTAATGGACGTGGTTAGGCCTGCACAGTACCGTGCTAAAGTTTGTCGGTGGATTTTAAAGTCACCGTGTACATTTAATATTAAATGTATTTAGGCAGAGCGATTGCACAATCACATCAAGATTTAGTTGAATTCGTAGTCGAACTTTCAGCAACTCTCATATCGAGTTTTTAATTTGGGATTCTTTGAACCGTGAGTCTAGCAATGTTATTGGTATTTTCGCATTTATTCATTAGACGAGAAAACTTGGTTTTGCGTCTTTTTTCGTGACGTATGCTTTAAATTGTAGTTTTCTTCAACTCCGTTGGATTGAACATTGTCACTACATGAACAATATCACGTTTGGTTTCAATCCAGTTGAATAGTAATTGAAGAAGGTTTTATGGAATGCCAGAATTGCAACAGCCCATTTCGTAACTTTGCTCTGTATCTGTAGTACCTTGAGATTCTTGTAGTATAATTGTTTTTCCACGTTGCAATTTTTGCAGAAAATTTCGTGGTTGCGTTGATTTGAGGTAGTTTTTAATTTTTTTGGACATCGCTTGAACTATTTCTGTCACTTGTACTTTTATTGCTTTATTTCGTTTGACTTTCTTCTTTTATATTTTGTCTGACAACTAGGCAACTCTTTGCACTCTGAAACCCTTTGTTGTTGTTAAAATGTAATATAATGTGAAATAGGGCACACTTCCACTAGCTACCTCTGGCGTATCCCAACACGTCTAAATAAATAACTGATGTGTAAGTATTTTGCTTTGCGCTTTGCAGATGACAAAAATGAGAAAGTATTTAAACAGAACTATTCGTTTATCTAGTTGCTAATGAATAAAATTTGTTTGTATCAAAAATAAGAAAAACAATTTTAAGTACAATAATTTTACAGCGTAGTTATAGATCAAATTTAAATACATTAAAATAATATGATGTAATAAATTTGCAATCGAATAGTTTAAATGAGTAGATATTTATTAAATAATTAAGTCGAAAATATTTAGATTCCGATGTGTATAGCAAACAGGCTGTAAATATACAAAAGCGAAGTATGTGTCTGTATTTCAGGTTGGCCAAGATAAATCTTTGTAGATAACGTCCCGATTCGATCACAATTATAATGAAATTCCAATTACCTACGCTAGTGAAGCTAACGGTGATCAAGTGAAATGATAATTTAAAGAGTACAACATTTGAATGTACAATAAAATTGCAAATAATGTAACAAAATTAGAAACAATAATATTTCAATAGAACATTCCAGAATAAGCCATATGTCTAAGGTAGATGATGCAATCACAAATGTCTCATTGCGGTAATCGATATCTGCAATTAAATTCAAGGTTAACAATGAGTAATGAAATTACAATTTATTACATCATTATTATGATTAATTTTATTCTTTGCTATTCCTTAATGTTCTGGACTTTCTCCTTTCTATATAAATAGCTGTGTAAACTAAATACACACTTTCGGGGGTTTAGGCAACTTATATGTTAAATAAATTTGAATTTAGAGAAGCTCACTGGTTCAAGCGCCCAAACGAACAATGCATAAAATAAACACGTAAATATAAATTCTGTACATATAATCACACTAGCAATTTAGAATTAAATTAATCATCAAAGAAATAGAGATTTTAACATAAAATGCAAATCTTACCTTGAACGACGACTTCAGATACAAATTGTTCTTCACGGCTAGCCAAGGATAATTAAAGAAGGCATAAATATAGGAAGTTAGTGGCGAACAATTTACACAAATTTTAAAATTAAAGTAAAAGCTCATTCAGATATTTTAAATTAAGCCGAAACAAAGCGATAGAAAGCGAGCAAGATGTTAAACAACGTCTGACAATAAACAGAGCAGGCGCGAATCAAAATAGCTGCGCAACTCGCACATAAATCTGAAAATTAAACATTTATTGTTTTAATGATCAATTTATAAATTAAAATCAATATTAAAGTGAAATAAAATTAATTTAAACCAAAAGGGGACAATAATTTAATTAAATGCACGAACAAGCAGATTAAATTTCGTTAGTTTTAGTTTTCTCAAGTATCTTGTCTTGTTAAGTAGAATATAAACGTCTATTGTTAAATAAGTGTAAATACATAATCCTAATATTAATGAATATAAACAAAGATTTTTAAACAATTAACTAGTTTTATTACAATAACAATTCAAATACGAATATAAATTTTGTAGAGCAATAAATGTTAATAAATTTGAAATCCTAATTTAGAAAAACCCACCCCAATTTAGATTGTCGAAATAATGAAGTAGTAAAGGTAAATAATAATTGCAGGCGTGAGTCGAAATAATTACACACACTATAATTAATAAAAATAATTAAATTAGATGTAATTGCGTTCGGGGAGTTTCTGCAAAATACCAGATTTAATATGGTAGAGTTCCCACTTGGTAAACTATTTAAATTTACACACAGTGAATCTTAAAATAATTCGCCACTGCAACAAATTCTAGCACGAAGTGTCACACCAAGATAATTGCAAACTCCATTAAGTACCCTCATGGCACTGTAGAAATATATTAAATAATTTTAAGAAGTTTACCCAGAAGGCATTTGCACGAGATAGACGGAAATAAAAACTCACTAATACAAATAATTCAGATGGAAATGTATGTGTGATCCACAGTACTCAAATGCATTCCGTCCACGATAACTTTCGATCGGCATTCTGCAACAATGATCAAAATTTACCATGTAGAAATTACTCTAAGCTAGTCGATACCGACACAACTAATTATCGAAATATGTCAAGGCGAGGGTTATGACCGCACGTTTGAACTGGTGCATTTACAAGTACAGAGTGAAGTGTCGCCTTGGCCAATTTTTCGCTCAGTTGCAAGGAAATCACGTATCGAGTAGACCATCTCGATGCTATAAGTCGCATCGAATATGGGTTTTGACAGCGACTAGGCAAAAGTCGCTTCGTCGGAGTTAAAATTATTGTAATGGAAGTCTAAAAGAATGCCAGTTTATCGCTATCGAATCCGTGAATCGTTGAAACGTAAATAGCGTTTACCACAAACTGTACAGGACCGGCTTTAACTCATCATAATATTTGTACCCAATTATTTTCTATACTCGACGTTCAAGATGACTATTTATTTAAATGAAGTTATGGGATCTTGGCATATAATAATTAATTCGAAAAACTGGTTTTGCAACCAAATTGAGATTCATGGTAAAAATTAACGAATACAGCTCTGAATATTTTCGAAAAATTGACAAAACTCATAAAGCTTGATAATAATGCCAAGTTCAAATTATAAACTCGTCGCATAAATTAAGTTGCGTCTTAAATTACTTTGAGCTCGGCTTATGTGGAAATTGTGGAAACATTGGCGACCGTACGCTAATTAGGATAGAGCGAATGTTTTCTACAATGGAACTGCATATTGTCAATGCCATGATAATTCAAAAATATAGAACTCCAATTAGGCTAAAAAAGCTATATACACTGATGTCTCGGAGCTTGCCAAGCGGCTATTTTTAAAACCCAACTTTAAATTATTGAATAATTTTTGGTTTTTGCTTCCCATTCTTTTGATGATATTGAATGAAATTGTTCACCTGTGTTTCCCTAAAATTTCAGAAATAGTACGTAGAAGAACCGCAAATATCAAACTTTTTGTAAAAAATTTTATTCCTGCGTTGTTTCTCGTAAATTGATAGTTTTAGCTTTGTTTTTACATCGTGTTTTTGCCAGATGTTTAATGTGGTAGATATTACGTTATCGTCTTTTCTGTTTTCTAACATTTATCATTGTTCTAGCAATATTTTATGATAAAAAAATACGTGCCTGTAAGTACCGTTTATTTTTCTACAACTGCCTACTTTTTAAAAAAAAACTCGATATTCGAAAATCTTTATAAATACCCAGGTCAAAATTATTTTCGGCATTGTTTAATTTTCTGGGACCCAAAATATTTATGGAGTAGGAACGGTCAAAATATTCGCATGCAAGATTTTCTGGGACCTAAAATATTTATGGAGTAGGAACGGTCAAAATATTCGCGTGGAAGATACTTATTGTAGGTCTGTAAACTATTATTAACGGGATTTTAGATTTCCGGCTGCCACAACCGGAGCTTGGTCGTTGATTTTTTAAATCTGTAGGTGACAAAATCTTAAACCTAGAATTCGTTGCTAATCTACTTACAGTAAGGTATGCAAACTCGAAAATTGTACGATCAGCTTGTAGCAATTTCATTGCACAATTTCTCGGTAATGTTCCTATCTTGGCTCTATTATAACATTTATCACTGTCCATTATTTACTTAATAAATGACAGATTAAATATCTGGGTGTTGAGTATAATGTCAATTATTAATGTAAGAGTAGGAGTTAACCTAAAATAATCAAAATGTTATAATTTGCTATTTACACATTGTCCAAACGTTGCGTTGCCTACATACTAAAGCTAAAGAATAATTACACAGTGATCTTTAATTAACAAATATTTAAATTGTTTCTCATTTATTTAGTGTCAGTGACCTAGACAATGCTAGAAACGGCGCCATTTAACTCTAACGTTTATAAATTGATTACGGAGTGGTTTGGATCTAAGCGTTGATGAGGGAAACTTAATAAAACTTCTGATCGTTTAGTATCGCTGGAAGCGTTGATATCATCTTGCTATCCAATGTAGATTAACGCGTTTAGTTGGTTTCCCTTAAACAGGAAGTTCCAAATTAGGTAGTCATTCACCATGATTTTGAGAGGGAAGGCGGTGGTAAAGACCACTAAATCAACTCTGACCACTAAAGAAAAATACTTTTGAAGATTAATTTCTTCGACGACCAAATATTTGCTATGTAGACAACAAAGCGTGCACCATCCCTTGATGAATGTTTGATGCCGAACTAACTGTTAAAAGATCAAACTCAGTTCAATTTCTTCTGCCAAGTTCGTTTTAAAAAAATTTAAACCAACTGCATTTTTTGGGAATTCAACGATGCCTACATGGTTTTTCTTTTATCCTTGTTTCTACCAACACGTTAGTTGCCGCAGTTATTTTAAGGATTATTTGGTCAGACCAGCATGCGAATCTTAGGTATGATCATTTAATTATGTTAGCTTCACTTTATTAAACGCGTGTATATGTAACCTGGTTGTAGGTGTATATCATATGATGGCGAGCAGTGTATTTAAAATCAACAAAATGTTTGGGAATTTTAGATTAGGAGATCTTTTTATCGACAATTTTGGAAATTACACCATCATTTATGTAAGACGACGCACTCGTAGTTCTACCAGATATTTTAATGTATTGCCTTACTAGCTGTATATAAACCGGTAGATTAAGTTCGATCTTTAACTTACACGTAAGAAGGTAACTAATAATAATAATTATGTTTACTAACTCGGTGAAATATTTTTTAAAACAAAGGCATTCGCAAAATATTACAATTAATTACTAAATCTTAAAGCATAAAATACCGACTTGATTGAATATAGACTAAACAAAAGCATGTTTTGCGGTCAAAAATGATGATTAACTATAAGTTCAAATTGATGCGTGCAAAAAAAGATTAACATTACAAAAGAGCAATGTGTAAATCATGTGGGTTTAAGAAATGCTGGTTGATACAATTAATCAACTAAAAAGCAGTCCTGACCAATCCTAGAGAATGTTTTTGTCATATTAAAAATTTTTCAGTACTCGGATTTTAATCATACCAAAAATTGGCATGCTGCCGTTTCAGTTGTTTTCAGAAAGATAAAGTTGCTTTTGGCTGATAACTTAATACTCAATATTACGTAGCATTAATTATTGATTGGCTACTGCTTTACACCGAAACTTGTATGAATATTAATTTTTAATTGTGACACATGGGGTGGAGCTCGTTTTCAAATTAATAAGGTTTTTTCTATGCATGATCGGTATCTTTGTAAATTATGATTAAAACTTTTTAGAAGAGCTCATTAAAAAAGCATTACCATTTTTTACGCGTAATAAAATAATTATGTATTATAGGGGAGAAAAAACTTCGATTGTACGATAAATATGTATTAAAAATATAAGGGTTTAATCAAAGTATAAATTATTAAAGCAACGCAACTTGCAACGACGAACGTAATTGAATTTTGAATGAAGGTTATCTTGTAAGATGATTAAGTTTAACGATAGAGTAATCTGGTTGACAATCACTGCTTTAAAAGCGATATATGTATGTAGTTATTCACCAAACCATAATCAATATCCATTATTTCTAAGCGATTCCAGAAATTGGTAAAGTGCTTTTCAAGTCTAGAAACACTGCAAGCTATCGGATTGTCGAGATGCATGCACATTAATAATCGATCATGAATTTGCACCTTCAAAAGGGGTTGATGCGGTTTATGTAGCACTTTAGACCTTTAAATAAATTTTCTCTTGATCTTAGGCAAGAACAATTCAAACACGTTTGAGATGTTCTCATCGTCTGCTAGAAAGCATTCCTCATTTTTTTTATTGCATGTCTTAACGGTAACATATATTTCGTTTCCGCTTGGTGCATTTAAATTTGCGGAAATTGTCATTTCTTTGTTAAAAATTGTTTTCACTTATGAAAGAGATAAAATTAGTTTATTTTTGTATACGGGGATTGTTTTGAAAATGTTCTTTTTGTGTTATTTCATTACATGGTAATGGAAATTCTTAAAATTAGCTGTAAATTTTTAATCAATTTTTTTTTCAGTAAACTAATTGCTTGCAATTATTTTAATTTGTTTTATTTGTAGTTTAATTTCAATCGAAAAGAAATCAATATAATTGTACGCAATTTTGGATTTACAGAAATTTCAGTATTTTATTATTATTGCGACGTGGTATAGCGTACAATTTAGACTGTGGTGCCTGTGCTGTCGCAACGGTAGTTCGACGGTCGAATGTTTATTGTCAAAAACCCCATCCAGGGCGGTAAAAATTTTTAAAAATCTTCCTAACCAAAAAAATAAGATGCCAGCCATATATTTTACATATGTTTAATATTTTATTTATATAACTGTGCTACTATTAATAAATTTAAATATGAATTTAAGAAAAAAATGTTAAATTTACAAATAGAAAATTTATCAATATTGTAAACTAAAGG
>JAHWXV010552795.1:0-10798 GCA_024586415.1 Phrixothrix hirtus | reverse complement strand
CATATATATATATATATATATATATATATATATATTATATATATATATATATATATATAATTATAATGTTTACTGGAACAAGTCCAGAATTTGGGATATATAAATATTATATAGGCGGGAAAAAGATATTTATAAATGTAACTGTTTAATTGCTGACATTTCGGGAAAAGGTTTGTCCCTTCATCAGAACCTAAAATGTTTACAATTAATATAATGTTGAATAATCTAATATAAATGGGCATACATAAATAATAACATCAAATTAAAAGAAATATACAATTGTAAAAATATTTTGAAAGACTTCAAAATTTGTCATATATATAATAAATAAAAAAAAAACTATTACCATAGCATTAGGAAAAAAAACATATTCAAGGAGAAGTTAATCGTCATTAATAATTAATCTTATACGAGTAAAGTGATATAGACAACTAACAAGAGTGATTTAGAAAAAAAAATATTTTATATAAATATACATCTAAATTTCATACACACACAAAAATATACGTGCGCACGCCAATACATATGAAAACAAAAATACATGCACGCCCGCGAACGCACACACCCACGCATTCATGCACGCACGCACACACGCACGCAAGTAAAGCACGCAAAAACATACACACATATTATATATATATATATATATATAAATTAAATTAAAAAAAAAGGACCAAAAAGAAAATTATTTTAAAATTTTGTGAATTTAAATAGATTTGCATAAATAGAACTAACCGAAGAACAGTCGATCTTACTGTTTAAGCATTTATCAGTTAATTTAATTGCCAAAGTTTCAAAAAATAATCTGTTGGTATAATCAGATTCTTTAAAAATAATTTTAATAGGATCAGGATCAACAACGTGCTTGGTTTCATTAACATGAATTGCTAATGCACAGCAATTTGGTTTTCTCTTAAAATCAGATTTATGTTGGGTAAGACGGTCTTTAAGACGTTGCATTGTTTGCCCAACTTATAATGCCCCACAGGTATTACCTGTAATTTAGTAAACTAAATTACTGTTTAATAAAACCGGAGTATAATCTTTAACATTAGAGAAACGTCTTTTGACAGGAAAAGCAGAAGTATAAACAATTTTAAAAGGAAAATGTAGAAAAATTCTTAATTTACGTAAAAAAGTGTATTAAGAAACTTGATTCAATTTTTGATTGCTGTGATGACCTGAAGAAATCTCCACCTTTTCATTTTAGGCAAAGTAAGATAGCGAATTGTCATCTTCATCACTGAGTCTGATTCGAAAATGTTGACAATCCCGTCTCTGTATCTCCAACACTAAACAAGATACCCATCATGTAACGTCCGTTCTAGACCACACTGTATAGTATGCATCGATAGTTAACATGTCATGCACTCCACAGCTTACGCCGATAGATTCCCTGTCCTGCATATCCACTATTTGCGTCGATAACTTTCTTATCACGCACATCCAATAAACCTGCTATCGACCTGGTTGATTGAAAAACACACTGAAATATAAAAGATACTGATACTCACGGAAATAAGAGGTATTTGAAAAACCCTTATTAGCCAACCAAACCACCCACACGCGAAAACAAATATTAGTCGCCATTTTCGCTTTATTCTAATCGATTCCTGCTTAAAAAGGCACATGAATACCGACTACTTAAGTTATACGCCATCTAGAGTGGTAAATTGAAAACTCGAGTGCTCCGTGACCTACTGCAAACAGTATACTGCACTTTCTTAAATAGGTAAGGGTTTGTTTATGCTAATATTTTAATTGCACATATTTTGAACTTTTAAATAAAAATGTGAAACCATAGACCTGTAGTAGAGCAAAGGTCCAAGAAAAAATTCATGCAAAAAAAGCAAAATGTCAATCTAAGCAACGGGTGGTTTAAAACTGAATACGAAAGTCTATATTCACAGTATGACAAAGTGAATTAAAAAAAGCACTATAACTAATTTAAATAAAGAGGACTTTCACAGCAAACTTAAAACAGGCATATATACAGTGTCGATCGACGTTTATGCACAACATGTGCAATAAATAATTACATAAATTTTGAATTTATCTAAGCTTCAAATATAACGATTTTAAGTGTGTTACGGTACTCGCGTATAAATACTAATCCTGTTAATTAGCTGAATTCGACCCATGTCTAATTTGACCTTTCCATAGACCTTGCACCACTTACATAAATTGTCCTCCGCTAATGTTAAGCGCCTGTTCCTTGCAGAAATTTTTATTTTGGATAAACTGACCACCTGTCTATTGTGAATATTAAATATTATTATTCCAAAAATTATATCACCTAAAAATGATTGTTTAAAACTACCATTATCTTGTGATATTAAAATTCAATGTCCTTCTCGGCTGATGTGAAAAATTCATTCTATGTAGACTTTCTCTCGCCTAATTTGCAACTCTAGAGCATTTTTAAAATGTTAAGAAATCGATGTGATTTTAGCAGTTGATTAAAATTCCTATAAATCGATACTACTATAATTATCCTAAAAAGCTGTATAAAGAATTAAATATATTATGTATAAGTAGAAAAACTAATAAGTGTCATATGTTGATACAAAATTTGTTGTCTAAAGAATTCGTTCTAGGTGATTACTTGTTTAAGTAAACATTCAATCTTTACCTTCAACAAGTTCTCCTGAATTACCGCCAAATTCATTTTTGTGTTAAGTAAAAAGAAAATTGAACTATACATATTCAAGTACCTGTTTATAAAATTTGTAATTTAATGTAATACAGTGGTGCCACCGCATTTCCTAATTTGTATTGATAACGTTGATAACCTAATAATCAACTTGACATTAATAATGTTTGAGTCGGTGTTAACTATGGCAGAATTATAACGATACATGAAACCAGGAAGCACTCAAGCGATCTTTATGATAATTTTATAGTGGCTTACTAGATTCTCGAATCGGTAGTGCCCTCAAGACACCTTAATGTTCGTACATGATCAACAGTAAATTAATTAATCACCTTAAATCTCGCCGTTTAATTATCCAAAATTACTGACTATCCAATCCCGGATGGGATCTCTAAAGTATAGATTTTTATACCTTGACAGCAGGTACAATTATTCATTGAGACTGGCTAAAAGAGAAAACACTCCACATGTTTGTTTTTACTTTTCCTAATTTATATTTGTTCTGGCATTTTCAAAGGAGAAATGTACTCTGAAACTAAAAGCACGCCTTGTTAATTTTTATCGCGACTGACTTGATTTGATTATCTTGCGATCACATGGTATTCAAGAAAAGATGCTCCATTGCTCGATAGCGTCAGCTTTCTTTAGTTTTGTTATTCAAACGTGTAGTTACGGTAGTTTTTGAGAAGGAATTTCAGCTACCTAGTTTTATTTTTAAACTAATTATTAGAAGTTGGACGAGTAGACAGATATTTAAATAATAACTATGTTTCGGTTTTTCGAAAGTTGAGTATTAAAAATGATTGCACAGGAACATTCCTTTATGAAACTTAATGTTATTTTGAAAATGAAAGAAACATAATTTATCTATATTTTTCTTCTAACTTCTTTAACTAGCCACAAAAGAACTTTGCTGATTTGGCTTTGTTTTTAAACTAAAAGGTACAATAATAATTTTTAGGAAAAATCCAGTTTGATATGTAATAAAACCTTCTTTGTTAAAGTTAGTCAAATTTTTTTTTAAATATACAACGTTTCGCCGATTAGAATGGCTTTTCAGGTTTAAAATGAATGAATCATGTATTATTAAAATAAGTGTATACCATAAGGTAATTTCCATTGTAAATAAAAATGTACATATATAACGTATATAGACATGAACAAACACTTTAAAAATAAATTGGACCAATTTTTGAAACCTGAGGAAGCCGCTCCAATCGGCGAAACGTTGTTTATTTAAGAAAAATATGACTAACTTTTAATAAATAAGGTTTTATTACATACCATAGGCTGGATTTTTTCCCAAAAATTATTAATAACAATATACCACTCAGAAACTCTATATAATTAACAATATCGTTAATCCTTAACTAAAAGGTATATTTAATGAAATTCAAATTTACCTAATAAAGGAATTCGATACATATAGCACATAGATTATTAAACTCATTTTGTGGATGAATCTATTTCCTTAACACTATGACTACATTTTTCGATATCTACATGATGATCCTAAAACAACAGCAAGCGCTGACAACTAAAACCACACAAACGTAATGTTTTGTTCAGTATTGTCAATTTAGGGTAAAACTAACTGGTCTGACATGTTCAATTAAACATTACCAGTAATTGTTGATTCTTCAAGGATAAAAGACTTTATCACGCAGTTTTACACTAATCGCATCACACGTTTACCTTCGGTGAATCTCTAACGTACTATACCAATTTGTCTTAGTTATTGTGACGCTATATTCAAGGGTTATGCCAATTAATACAACTATTTCGTTAAATATTGTTCGATTCACAAATGTTGCCAGCTTTATTAAAGATTCTGTAGCATTTAAGGTAAGCTAAAGATATAATTGCTTGCCAAATTTGAACTTTATGTACAGGTCACTAGCATTGCAAAATTGAAAGGTCATTCTATAAACTATAAGGGCAGTGAAATGAATATAAAAGTAGTTGTACTTTGACTCTATGAGAAATCCGGTGAATTTTTAGTTTTAAAATGCAAAAAACTATTTTGCACAGTACCAATGCAAACTTTTATTTTTATGGCAATTAAGCTTTAAAAAATGTTGCATTTAATTGCTGTATTTAATTTTAAGTCTACAAAGTAATGTCAAGTCAGAGTTGTAGCTTCTAATCGCATGTTAAATATTTTACTTTGTGCTAAATTCGTTTAACATTGCTTAACAACAGTTTGAAGGGGAAACACGCCTAGATAATATCCATTCTCACAGCGTTTATGGGCATGAGATATTTGAATTTTTGGATTTATTCTTGTTTCAATTACATGTATTGAGACATCTTTAAAACAGAAAATATTTTTGCTAGACATTCGTGAAGCAATAAAAGAACTGAGTGCGATTTTCATAGAACGCAGAGCATTCTATTTCGTATATACACAAAAGACATCGTGAAACAAATTTAAGTAAAATAAAAGATTTATAGCGAAACGCCGTTAAGACATAATTATAACGATACAATTTCTGCCAAACAACTATTACACGCATTTAATCTTTATAGTGTGAGAGGCGACTGTAGAAACACCTGTCGATTTCATACAGCACGGAACCTTCAGAATATATAGAATCTATCGCGACAATAAAAAAGCGTCGAGATTGTTTGAGCGGAACCCGTGCCGAAAGTGAGGTTAGGGCCACTTCCGGTGCAAATTTAATCTCATAACTCAAGTCACAAGGAAAAACGACTCTGTTGAACAACTTGATCTTATTAACTAGGTAAAAATAAAAATTTTAGTACCTTCATATTTTTTCCTACAATGACATTGTTCTTGAGATATTTTGTCTCAAAATGAAACTTGTATCTATCTTTGAAGGGGAATATTTCGGGAGCCATGCGTTGCCCAAAAATATCAAGACATAAAAAATTCGTATTTTAATCCAATTGGATTCATGAATAAAAAGGTTAGATTTGGATTTAAAACATGGAATTGACCTTGTAAACCCCTATATAACCTTGTTCTAATACCACATTAACAGACTTACTGAATAAAATTTTTTAAACTATGAAACTTTTGTTTGAAAAACTTTTTCCAAAATATCTATTTTTCAAAGCATTTCCATGCAACGGCATGATTTCAAAATAAAATTACCAGGTATTCACAACAGATTAAGATGTGGCAACCAATTTTTTCCCGGGTTTGAAGGTTCTAAATATTCAACAGCTCTTTCAGCCCTACAATTTGACATTGATTTTGTTCTGTAAACTTGAGTTACGGCACAGAATTGGCACCGAAAGTGGCGGTCTTGCCGCTTTCGTGACGGATTTCGCTTAGGAAACCTTTTTCATTGTCGTGATGAGCTCTATCTCCTAAAAATTTCGTGCTGTATGAAATCCTCGGGTGTTTTTGTAGTCGCTGCTTGGAGTGTTATGATGAAATTGCATTAAAACAAAAATCACTCGTTATGTAATATCACGGACCCGGCTAATAGTATTCGTAACTTTACCAGTTGTTACCATAAAAACTTCAAAATAACTACTGCTTTGTCACAGCCACTTTTGAATATTTCTTTTACGCTGACGCATGATGCATATATTTGAAACACTTGCAGCACTACCTGTATATCTATGTGCTGCATTTTGTAAATAGTACCTTAGAATTAAATTTTATTTTCAAGTTATTGGAAACTTTAGTAAATCTGCTATTATTAGTTTAGCAACCTGAGACCATGGACCCACTCGACGTGCATCTACCGGTAATACCTGGATTAATATTTTATATTTATTACTTTCTAGATCTAGGGAGCTCTGTCGAGCTGATAGCATGTACATTTCTAGACAAAAGTCCACGAAAAGAATCTTAGATAATAGTAATAAAATACAGAACTTTGAGCATCCCAAAGTCATCAGTGCTACGAACTTGCCTACAAAAGAAATTTTGATGTATTTCTTGGTTTTTTACAAAAAACAAGCGTTTTTGAAAAAGTTGTTATGACGCGCAGTCCATCTTTTTTGATGATGCTGCATTTCAACTCAATTTTTGATTTATTAGTTTGCTTGATAGTTTGCAAATAAATTATCAAATATAATGAATTTGATATCGGCGGCAATTAATATTAGAATTTCGACTTAAATCATAATATTTTGTAATGTTGTTATCTTTTGTCTGCATTTAACACATTGCAAGTCTTAAGAGACCTTAGTTGTTTGTTTTTATATCTAAACTGACCATTTCTGGGTCCTTTCAAGATTAAATACTTCAGAAAACGTCATCTTTAAACTAAGCAACTTTTTATTTCAGCAACCTCGATCACACACTTAATTATATTTATAATTCAGTAGTTTCATTTAATTCACCAACACATATTAAAAGCGTGCCTAGCCATTTGAATAATTTTCTCTTTGAAAAGCATTAGAGCTAATGGGAAAGAGAGCTGTTGCAGAATGGAAAACAGGGTAGTATACCCCAGGTTTTCTTTTGAATAATGTGATTAAATAACCATTCTTTTACTTTGGGGTTTTTATATACATCAAATCGTTGAAGAATAGGATAAATATTAGAGGTTTCGGTTTATAAATAACTGTACAATGTAATCTATGAGCATCTTTACATCATATCTTTTTTATCGGCACCACTTTTCAAGTTTAAATTTTCCAAGGACGAAGATAAAACGCCATTACAGTTATGTGCTTAGTATTTAAAGGGAGACCCAGCCACTTTTTCTTATACTGCTAGTTTATAAGTTTAAAAACATACTTGCTACTACCTGAAAAATATTCTGAGGTTATGTTCGTGAGAAATTATTTTGAATTCATAACTAAATTCGAGAAGGCCAAAACTATCTGGTGATAACTATAACCCTAAAAACGTTTGCTTGCTATTCATTTTTAATTGAAGTAGATACCCATATTAAATTGTCTTTTACATTTTTTTCTATAATCCAAGGTTTCGTCGCAATTTGTTAATCATAACTAAACCTTTTTTCTGGCACATATAAAATTTCTCAAAAATTTAATATTTAAAAAATAGTTTTAAAAATAATCTACTGGGCTTCTTCAAAAACTGAAATTACGTTCATTTATTGCAATATCTAAAGGATAAAATAATTAGTTTAAATGATGGTATAAGAACCTACAAAAGCTCTATAGTTCCAAAAATCGCAGTAATTGGTATCAAATTTGATTAGCTAATTAATTATTTTGATGAATAATCTCTATCCAAATTGCATCAGAGGTTGAAAGGTGTTGCAGGGCTGTTTACTTTAAGCTAAGATAATTGAAATCTCGCGTTACTAACGCCCTAAAGGATCAGTAAAGTAATTACAATAAAGTCAATCAACCATATAACACACTTTGCTTCGTGTGAGTTCAATTTAGTTAATTTATAAATATTTTATAACATCCCCTTTGAGGGTTCAGCACTACTAGAGCCCTTCTAGAATAAAGTTCCCCCAGTGGGAAACGCCTCATTCGATCTGTTTATCAACCGAGACGTTTTATCCAGTTTTCGCCTTCATGACTTGTATAATACTACAATTTGTTTAAAGTCGCTGACTGCATTTAGTTGCAGTCATTTGTTCTCTTCTTAGAATCCTGTAACATTTATGCTTCAATTGGGCAAATATTGAAACGTGAATTTTGCAGTTTCATGTTATAAATACTCAAAGACTAGGTTAAAAGAAACATTACAATCAATATAACGGCAGTAAGAAAGAAGCAAGGTCCGTGTTCTGTAGCTTGTTTAGAATCCAGTATTAAAATTTTATAAAAGAAATTTATATGTAGAGTGAAACCGTGGTACATGTTGTAAAACTTTCCGCCCAGACTTGTGTTGCGCATAACAGAGCGCCGTTCTTGTGAAGTTAAAGTTTGCAAACCCCCAGCTGGCTTCCTCGTCATGTTTTACTTCAAGAACTCGCATTCGAAGCTCGGCTTATTTTTAAGTTGCAAACTTGCGCAATTTCTATATGAATTTAGCTTCTTCCATGCTTTTATGTAAGTGGCACACAATTTTAATATCACCTTCAACAGTAAGTTTCACGACGCTTGTAGTACACAAGGTGTCGGCTTAGATTTTGTATTAACAAGAAATGAATGGCCTTTGTTTCAAAGTAAAATTGCTTAAGAGCTCGAACTTAAAGGATTATAATCATAAAGTCCATATTCGTGAGAGATCTTCAGAAAACTTTGGTTATGAATTTCAATAAGTTACGTATTAGTATTTACAAGGCATCTAAATTCAAGTTGGCTTCATTATTTATACGAAAGCTTAAAATTTTCATTCGCTCAGAAATTTGTATGTGTTTAACAAAGCAAGAGCTCCTTTGTTAAAATCACTGCACAGATTATCCCAAGTTTTACAATACGTACAGAGTGGGAAAGTTGGAGTTGAATTTTATTATTCCATTTTAATTGCATTAATTCATCTGTGGATGTATTAGAATTAACAGATTTTAGGTGTTCTTATGTAAATTTGAAATATTAAATCTGTTTATTAAAATAAATCTAAATAAAAGTTAATTTTACTCGTCTTTTTAATACAATGCTCTTAGATGTGAATATTTACATATTAACGGCATTAATGTTATCCCACATTTTTCATAAGACACCGATGCATTGATAAAAATACACATCCTAATAGATTTTTCAGAGAGTAAATAAATTTCAAGTAGATTAGTTGCTATATTTTAATATACGCACTATTATACCTTGCTTTCCGTGTATTTTTACGGAAACCGCATTTTAAAGTAACCCTAAAATTTCGATTTTAATAGTAAAATTTTTAAACTAACAACAAGTTCTACAGCATATTATTAATATATTCGAATAAATTTTAATTTTATTCTCTTCTATCCCATTATTATGAACTCTCCTGGCATAAACAATTTTCTTTAAAAATTAACAAATAAAACAAATTTTTATACTATCGCTTTAATATTTTCGTGAATAAACTTTTATAATTTTATAATTCAACACTTTTTCCAATTGATATATCGCGACAAATTAGTACATCATTAATGAGGTTCAAGCAAAAAAAATTGTTTTGGTTTTACTGCAGCTTGACATTATGACAAAGGATTAGAGCTGGGCTTCAGAACCACAAGAGCAAGTACAATGATATCGAGGTTACTAGCAAATGAAGAGGATTATTATGAAGTAGTTTGCTTTCTATCAATCGGTATGCCCGCACAAGCAGATTGTGAATAAAGTCCAATTTGGCGATAATTGTAAATATGAAGTTCAATGTTTTTCCCACTTAAACGTTTCCAGTTAGGCGCAAACCGATTTTAAAATAAGTTTTAACGAACTACTTTAAATATATTTCTTTAGTAACTTGCCTGAAATACCTGTGCAATAGCCAAATTAAATCACATGCCTGAAATAAGTTATATTTCCTAACTATAGTCCTTGCCACCAAAGAATTCGTCTACGTCATTAATTTATGAAAATAGTTATCGAAGGCGTTCATATTGCCATCTCATATTTAAATGTACATTAATAAAAGATGGAAAACAGACGTTGGAGAAAATTCTTTAGTTATCATATTAAACCATACGCTCTAAATGATGACGTAGACGAATTCTTTGGTGGCAAGGACAATACAATAAAATATTGAGCTTTAATCAAAAACAAAATATATGTATTCATTATTATCAGTATGAAAAATTGGATAATTTTCGTATTTTTATTGTATAATCCTTTTATCTGTTGGATGGTTACGTAACTTCTGTTGTGATCAAAAAAATTTAATTTGGGTTTATTAATTTAAAATCAGTCAATTATTTATAGGTCATGAAGTTATTAATATTACTTTTCCAACAAATAATAAAATATAAGTCTGGCAATTAATAAGTATGAAGGTTTTTAGACTTTTAGATGAATTAAGAATCTAATGTGAGACAACACACGACTTTCTCTTACGCAAGCGAAAGGCTGCTTCACTCCAGAAATTTTCTCTGATAAATTACTTCAACAGATTTTCTTCAGAAAAACCGTTAAGCTCGCGTAAAGAGGTACTAAATACGTAATAACTGTAGCACATTTAAAAATAAAAGTATAGTTGTTTTCGAGAAAATCGTAAAATAACTTAAAAATCGCAAGAATAAAGTGGCACTTCCGGTGATTCAATTTTACGTAAATTCTTGACGTCTCGTATGTAGAAGATAAAAAACTTAAAAA
>JAHWXV010552689.1:0-15368 GCA_024586415.1 Phrixothrix hirtus | reverse complement strand
AGAACCCTTTACACTTGTTTTTATTTGAAATGCAAATATTTAAGAAAATATTTTAACCCTTACGTGCTATTTAACAAACTATAATATTTTCTTATGTTAAATACACGTTAATTAAATTAATCAATTAATGTGCAGTGAACAACAGTGGAATTATTATTGCATGTCCAGGCGATATCTTTTTCCACTTTATAAATCAAACCTTTAGAGTAGATTGCATAATATCGGTTCAAATTTCGGTTTGCTTAAACCTCAAGGCGTTTCTATGGAAACGATTGTAGTAACAGTTACGTTAACAATAGTGAAACTTAATTTAAGAAATCAAGAAATCCATTTTCGAATACAGTATAACTTAAACATTTAAGTTCATTAATAAAGAGTGTTCCAACAAGAACTAAAATTTTAAATAATCCAAAAAACAATATTTCTAATGTCGTACAGAGTCGTCAAATATCTACCGTGGCTCTATTGGCAGGTAGCTCCTATTTCGATGCAATTTCGGAATCCCTTTTGGATGTCACGAATTTGGCGTACAATTTCTTCTGTTCTGTTCTTAAATTGTCTTAGTTTTAAAAAAATCCAGAGGAAGAAATCAGAAGTGGTTTCTAAAACAAGAAATGACACAGCATGGGTACTTTGTTCGCAACAGCGTCATTGTTTTGCGTGCGATGTGGCAGGTGGCGCCATTGCATTTACGCCTATCCACCCAACTCTTGCCAATATGCCACGCTAGCGATCGCCATTGGCAGCCACGAAAGCACCTTCATTTTCAAAAAAGTATGACCCAATGAGCTCTCCTGCCCACATAGGACACTAAACTGTCACTTTTTGAGAATGCATTAGACGTTTGCAAGACGTGGATTTTCTACTCCCCAGATCCGAGAATTCTGCTTGTGGTGAACACACTCTAAAGATGCTTTTGTTCTTCCAGTTGTCCAAGATCCAGTTGATAAAAATTCTGGGCTGTCTATGATTGGTAGGCTGCAGTTTTTTGATCAGCTGAATCTTATAGGCATGAAGATGTAAATCTTTTGTCAAAATTTATTAGATGATGCTGCGGCGGAAGTTTAGTTCCTTAAAGGTGTTTGATTGTTTTGCGACACCGACACGCATAATCGCGATGTTTTCAGCCGATCTTTTAGAACGATGACGGGTAAGGCTTTTCGCATCTTTCAATGAAAACGTCCGCTCGAATTTCTTGATTATTTTTAATATTGGGTCGCAATGGTCGATTATGACACATTATAAAGTTTTCTCAATTCTTTTAATGGAATTTCCCTATTAATAAAAGTTCTTCCAAAGTGTAACGCGGCATTTTCGTAAATGTCTATTATTCAATAAACAAACTAACAAATATGGCCGACTCAGCAATTGACAGACAGAAATGGAGCGCGATTCGAAATTTGAATTCTTATTGAGGCACCATATATAATTTTTTGAAAGTTTAAATATGTTTATTAGTAGAAATATGTCTTATAAAATAATTGGTGAGAAACATCTAACTTCATTATAAAGATCAGACTAAACGGAATTAAATTTTGATATCATCAGTAGCGGAAGAAAATTTTTTCTGTACATAAATAATGATCTCGTTTATAGTACAAAGAGTTGTTTAAGCGACGCTTGGTGTGTTTATAATATTTTCGTATTTTTAGTTTTACTTTGTACCCCAATAGATGTTGAATTTGTGTGTGATATGTTGTTTTACAATAAACGTGTCATTCAAAGATGCAACTTCCAGAAATTCTACCTTCACTAATTTTTATTGTATTAAAAATATTCCGTCCACCTGATATAGGTCACTGTGTCTTGTTTGACTTTGCATCGTTGCTCCTTTCTTGAAACGTTTACATTGGTTTTCACGTCAATTATGGCAAAAATTTGTTAGCAAAGCGATTTAACGGTTTTAGTTAAATCTTTGTCAGGTTGGTGCGACTATTATTGAGTGTAATTTACAAGCTTAACTTGCATTAAGATTCATAATTAAAAAGGTGTGAAATGTGCGATAAAATTGTTTCAAAAAGCTATGTTTCTAATAACGAAATATTTTTATCAGGCGGTGAAATTTTTAACACTGTATGAGATTTTCAATACTGAAAAGGAGGGGATGAAACTTCATTTTTAAACAAGACTTTTGCGGCGACATTTTTAAATAGGTCAAACTAGTGTTAAAACTTCGTTTTGAATTATTCTAAGCGAGCGGTGAAACTTATGATAATTTACTTTTCGTTCAAATTCAGTAAGAAAATTTAGAAATTCATGAAACTTTACGTGATAATGTAATACTTCGACTAACTATAAAACTTTATTCATACTGTAGCTTAATGTTTAGACAGCAACAATCAATAAATGTTGAAAGGTATTCGGTTGTTGAATAACGACAAAACTTCTAATTTTAGATTGTGTTATCGAAATTTTTATTTGGTTTTAAAAATATTTGAAGATGCATACTTGAATGACAATTTTTGCTGTTAATTTATGGGACTCGTGTATAATAGACGGTAAAATTTAAACAACTTATTCAACAATAGAGGGTGAAACTTCGCATTTAAAATTATTTCAGTGCAATACTTCAGTAAAACTTAATTTTTAGACCAAAGCTTACTCTTTAAATTTTTCAGAGGTTCAATACTTCTGAGGTGATTTTTTTTAATCAAATAGTGAAACTTCTACTTCAAAGCTTGATTTTCAAACAAATTAAGTCACGGATTTAAATGGACGAACTGCATTTGTTAATGAAATAATTGCTGAAACGACAACGTTCTTAACAATGAGTTACAGCGTGCTTATCGTGTACTTTTTTTGATTTGTATGAAAAAATATCAGCTAAATATTTTGGAATTTAATAAAGTCATTAATACTAAACGTGCGAAACAGAATAGGGAATAAAATCAACAGAGAAAGGAACCTAATAACAAAAATGATTTGAGAAATGTACTGAAATTTAACTTTTAAATTAATTCAGTGCCGTAAAATCAAAACAAGAATTAAATTCATAATTTCAAACATTAATGTTGTTGCCTCTAAAATTTAAACCAAGTCGATAAATTTAAATCAATTTTGAAGCTACAAAACTTTTAAATTAGGGAAATAATAACAGCGCGTTGGGTGATTTGTAAAATAAATGGAGATATGAAACTCCATAAACATGCAGAAATTTGACACCAAGTTTTTTAGCATAACTGGTAGTATTTCAGGAAAACGTTTATTCAAATTTTGACAAGCTCTCGAGACCTTCTAAGGGGATAGAAAACTCTTAGATCTGGAAAAGTTCTCCAATAAATTTATTTGGGTCGCCTCTTGACCAATTTTTTTAGAAATCTAAATCCAAGTGATGTTTTAAAAAATCCGTAACTTATTTATTTCAGAAGTCAGTCATGGGTAGAAAAGTAACGTTTTTAATTCATGTTGACTGTAAAGCATATAATTGTGTGACTGTTTATTTTAAATTAGCTATTCACGAAATGCTCGAGATGGCTGCGTTTGTCCCGATCAATTCTGTAAATGGGAAAATTTAAATGTAAACTCCTTCAACATTAATTAAAAAGTTTTATTTATGCATTCGTAGTTAACCAAACCATCAAGGTTTAATGATATAAAATTGTAGACAGTTGTGAAGCCATCCGTAGCACCCCTAATGTATTACGAATAAACAATTAAGGAACTGCTGAGACGTTCAAGTTCGGTGAAGCATTTGGTGCATTTAATTAAATACGCTTATACTGTTTTTACCCTGTTGCAACGTGGCTTGTTGGGCGTAAAATAAGGAAAAGGTAAAATCTTCAGCGGTTTCAACTAAAATTTTGAAGGTCTTTGCCAAATTCAAAGTTATAAAATGGTTTGCGGATACTTTAACAAAATATTTTAAAGGATAACAATATCAAATTGAATAAAGTTATTTGTCTTATTCAATGTTGGCTTGTGGTCGTATAGTCCATCGAAATATAGTGCGTGACTTTAAAATCCCTCAGAGATTTATAGCTCGGTTGGGTCAAGCTGCAAAATACTTCCAGAAATTCGTATAAAGTTTCGGAGTACTTTTATAGTCTTTAAGGTTTAATATCCGTCATTGTTAGTCCCACAACTAATGAAAATACTTGTTCATTTGTCAGCAGCTACTACACATTTAATCCTAAGACTTCTAGAAGACTTTTCCTTAACATTTCTTTTACAATCAAATAAAAAATCGCGAGATTCTTTATATATGTTCTTAAGTAAGACATATTAGAAAACAGAATAGAGAACAAATTTTATAACCTCAGGTGAGTCACATTCTACCTCTTTTTCCTTTTTGTAATATTTAGTGAATCCACAACGTTATCCACACGTGTGCCGAGTAGAAGGTATCCAAACTGTCGAGTAAAAGATATTTGTATCTTCTACATTCAGTGGTGTGAATATGTGATAATGGCTGTTTTATGTAACAAATTGTAATTCAACTGGAAGGCTAAATGTAATAACTTTGTTGCCAGTTTTAGAAAATTCAAACGGACAGAACTTCGTTTATTACATATAAATGGAGATTACATTGAAGTCGGTATGTATAATCAATTTCGAGGATCGTGAAACTAGTTTTAACTAAGCATGGAGAAAGAAGACGTTAAATAATTCTGGAGCATAGGATGAAAATAATATTACGTATTATGTAGCCTTGTGTAACTAAACACTTTTAAAATTGTGAAATGACAGACAAGGATGGACTCAGTTACAAGAAACAGTCGTTAAACTTCAGTGCAATACAATTACATAGGAGAGAGTTGTTTAAAAAACATTTTTTGGTGAAATCCAATAATTGGGCATCTAATTCAATAAACGACAACAAGAGAATTTGTAACAATAACTAATAAATGCTATTTAGTAAAGCACGTTTTGTTCTACAAAGAAATATAAACAAAGAATCCTTTAGATTATAATAGCTTTTGAAATATCTGAAAAACAGTTATAACTTGAGTCAAACCATTTTGTAGACAAAGAATAAATTCAATAAATATTGGTGGTAGTTGTACAACAGAGTAATAGAAAAGTATGTGCCATGTGAAGGGAAAAACAACACATCGGAAAGAGACAACAGTTTATCAATTTTCAGGTTTGTAACACTAAACAGAATTAAAAAAACTAGTTGAAGTAATTGGACCTCGCTTCAGACAACTTGTGACGTACCGAAATAACTATACGATATGGAAAACGTAATGTCAAGTGACTATATATGCTACCAAGCTAGCTAACAGTGAAGACGGCCATAAACCGACGATAATGGAGCGTTCGAAGTATAGATGATTCCAAAGTCACAGCAGCTTCCAACGTTCACGGATCACCCTGTATATAAGATGAAACGGAAGCAGGGTCTTCCGGTAAGCCGCACAGCTAATGAAGGCTAAATATGCCAACGCCAAATGTGTCGGTGTAATTGACATAAAGCGGTAAATTAATAGAATTAACTAATTGTGTTTAGGATGGTGCTTAACCTCTTGATGCACAATAATTTTTTAAATTTGAGATGAAAATAAATTTATTTTTTTGCAGAAAATTCTTAAAGCTTATCTAAAAGTTTCATTCGGTATGATATATTCTAAAACAAGGCACCATGCAGCCTCCTATTTTGCAGTTACTGCATTTGTACCTTGCCTCCTTTTTTATTTTTTATTTCGCTACCTTTTTTAGAACACACTGCACGTTTCTATATGTAACAGATTTTTTTTTATCGGAGGTGTAAAATCAGGAAGTTGTCTCTGAAAGTCCTAGTATTCCATGTTGTTTTGGACGTCTAAATTATGCATTTATCCACAATTTTTTTATGAGATATGCATGTACGACGGAAATTTTTTTAATTTGATCCGTTTGTAAATGAGAAAAAAGGATGCGCGATCGCCACAGTGCGCATACGCGTCTGCTCCCAGTATGCTTTGAGCGCGTTTAGACGCTATTTGCAGCGATATCGTTTATCTGTGTGCTGATCTGTAAAAATTTATAATGTTTAAGGAATTTCAGTCGCTCACCGACTGTGAGATACGATTAATTCTGATGCGTATTGTGTAACTTTGACAAAACTCCGGCGTGCGTGGTGTGGCCTACTGTCTTCCGGTGCGATGTTGCTCCATGATAATACAAGGCCACATATTTCTGTACAAACACAAGGTCTAATCATGTCTTTTGAATGGGACTAACTGGATCGTTCACTTTACAGTCCAGACCTTGCACCAACTAATTTTCACTTGTTTCGGTACAAAAAGAGTTCCTTGGTGGTCAACGGTTTAACAACGACGAGTAAGTGAAAACTAATAGTCCAATGGACTTCACGTTCGACATAAATACTCTTAAGAAAATTCTCTATCGTGTAGCATACGGTTTTTTGAATATGCTCATTCATTAGTTTATAAAAAATCTTTTTGCTTCGTACTTTAGGGTAAACATTTTTTTTCTTCAGATCGATACCCTTTTCAAAATTTAAATAATACAGAAAATCCCTACGTTATACCATAGCTATTACATCTCTTAATAAGAAAATATTTTACTTTTTGATTTCAAACGCCTCCCTTTCCGGAAATGTAGCAGCCGTCTGATCCCGCTACGGCAAAGGAACTTCGCGGGAATTGTTCTGCAGTCATATTTTTTAGCTTAATGTCTTTAAAAATCATTAAATTTGTAGATTAAATATTGTATTTTGTACAAATAAGGTTTAAATTAATTCTACGTAGCAGTTATTTTTTTTAAATCCTGAATTTGTACTTATTTTAGACTCGGCCTGAGTAGTCAGATGCCTTAATTTATTGAAAATTTGATCTTAACTGTGTTTCTATTTTGTCTCACGAAAACAATGGTTTGTCTAAAATTAATTATAATTTACATACATCAACGTTTATGAAATAAATAAACAGTTGTTGCAAAGTTTAGGTGAACTCATTCTATAATGATTGTAAATAAAGTTACTGTTGAAAATTAAATACAAACCACATAATGGGTGGCTATACTTCAAAAAGCTTTCATCAAATGAACAATTACTTTACATTTGAAAGTAAAATATTCGGTGATGTAATTGTGATCTTTAATTTCAATTTGACTAGGTAAAATGTCCCCATTAAAAACGCGTTACATCAACGAGCTCTGATGTGCTACAGGGACTGATAAGATGATATAAAATTTATCGAAATATCTTACAAGTTGAGTCTTCCTTTATCGGAAATCTCTATGACCGGTTCTAAAATCAAACAACCGGCCTTTATTTTCCATCCAATTCACCAGCTTCGTCATCAGTCGAAAAGCACACCCCAAATGCAGATCCTTTAACTCATTTCATCTAATTGTAAAACGCGCATCACTGTATACAAGATTCGATAAGAAACACGTCCACAAGTAATTTTACCTAATTATTCACTTCTTACATTAAGGAAGGAGGAACTCTTGTCCTTTTTAACTTCATCGGATTTTGCACGTGACACGCATATTTCCTTACATATTGCTTGGTTAGCTAATGCTAATGATAGATTAACGGAAAGCCCCTTCATTAGAATTGTTTAAATGTTAATGTCATACATTTTCTTTAATAACAATCGCAACAAAACCTTTCTTTACAATATCCTTTATGATTACATTCAGAACCGATTTATGAAACTATATTAAATTTTATAAATTGCAATTTGAAACGACAAAATGTTAACACAAGTATTCAAAACATGCATTGCATATGGGTATAAATTTTGTAAAAATACCAAGCAACATTACGGAGTTTAAAAATTGTTATCTGTCAAAACTCCACCTCGATCGTTCTCAACCAATTTCGCACAGTGATTTTAATTTCATCGCCATTTTCATAATGTGTTCTTATTTGATCCTTTACGGATTAGATAGAGGCTAAATCAGAGCTACAAGATGGACGAAAAAAGATTTCCCAAGGTTTACTGTTGTTTTCATCGAACGTTTGTTACGAATTGTAGAATTTTTATCCGTATATAGCGTTTCTCCTCAGTAGGAAATCCACTAGAAGGCGACCTTACGAGTTCTTGAAAACGAAAAAGAAAACAATAACGCTGCTGCTTTGGCGTTTAGTTTTGTGATCGTAGTAATAAAACCAAAAGCTCATCACATTTTTCAGCATGACAACGAGGTAAGTTGGAACACTTTTCCAGACCTGCTGCTTTATATTCATCAGTGAAAAGATGCGATATCTGTCTTGCACAAACTTTGTGATATTCTACAATATTCAACATGTTTGAAGGAAATGACGTCCCACACTTAACTTAGCAGAGATTTCTCTGCTGGTCACATTCCTGCCGGCCTTAACAATATTACCAAGCTTGCTTTGATGTTCGTCATTTACCGATATTTCTTGACTGTCTCCAAATGATGCTTGCACCCGTGGAGCATACGATACGAGTTCTGTGGCACAATATTCCGCTGTTAGAACCATGCATCGTTGTCTCTTATTTTTAACGAAATAATTACGCAAGATCCACGTGATGCTTAAGTCCATTAAGTTAGATTGTACAGGATATGTGGGATAACGATATGCTTAAGCTGTGATAAATTCTTGTGATTTACAATGTACGAGGGACATTTTTTAATTAATGTCCGATGAGCTGTAACTATGTAACAGACTCCATTTGCAGTCGTTAATTTGTGCTATTAATACCGTGAGATTAAAATGTTTATAAAATTTAACGGTTCACCGTCTGTGAAATACGGTCTGTAATTTGGTTTTTACAGCAAGTAACATGTCAGCGGTGAATATTTACATGCGGAGTGTACGGTGCAATGCAATGAGTGACAGCGAAGTGCGCAAATGGGTAATGTCGTTCAAAGATGGGCGGGACGATGTGCATGATGAACCGTGATCGGGCCGACTTTCTATTATCACAGACAAGTTGGTAGGCACAATTGACGTAAAAATTCATGAAGACTGACAGTTCACGATTTTCACTTTGTCACTGGAAGTTCCACAAACTGAAGATTACTGCTATACAAAATTGATTCTGAAAATTTTCAATTCAGCAAATTGTCTTACTGATGGATTCCCAAGCTGCTTTCTGAAGAACACAAAAACAGGAAAATGGCCAGTGCTTTGACATTTCTGATCCGATACAATGAGGAAGGAGATACACTTTTGGACCAAATTGTGACAAGGGACGAGGCATGGGTGTCTCACATGACTCCAGAAGCAAAGTGGCAGTCAACGGAATTGTGACACACAAATTCTCTAACCGAAGTGAATACCAAGCATTCAATTTTAACACGCGAGATTATGGCAACTCCCTTTTCGATAGGTATGGTATTTTTAGTCGATTTTATGCCACAAGAGACAACAATAAATTCAGTTGCGTACTACGTGACCTTAATTAAGCTTCAGTGCGCCATACAGAACATGGGACATGGTTAATTTCATCTGGAGTTTTGTTGCTGCATGACAATGCACAACTTCATTCAGCTGATCAAACTCAAGAGTTAATCTTTTAGATGGGAGCAAACGAACAACCCACCATACACCCTAGACCTTGCATCGAGGAATTATCACCTGTTCCGCTACCTGAGGAGTTTCTCGCTGATCACCAGTTTGACGCCGATGAAGAAATGAAAACAACAGTTGCAGATTGGTTATCCTCATAGAGGACTGATTTATATGACGTGGGCATAAACAAATTAGTAGAACGCTATGATAAATGTTTAAACAAAGAAGGAAAGTAGGCAGAAAAATAGATTAAAGTGATAATATCTTTATTAGTTTTGTTTTTATTGAAAACCGGACCGTAGTAAAAAAATATCCCTCGTATAAATCATGATATTTCCATCAATTAAGATTAGAGAAACAAGTTTGGATTAAAAGAATAGACTTCTAGTTCTGTGCGAACAAAGAGATCGCAAAAACGGTGAGAAAATTTTGGAATGATTTCAAAACTTTGTTATTGGCCAAAATTTAATTTGTATGGAAACATGTAGCGTAATAACGGTGGTCTGAGAAGAAGAAGCAGATATATATTACACATGGCGTTCAAACATTTCGTGATACTTTATGGTAGGGACAGTAACAAGAAATTATCTGCCACTAGATCAATTTTTGAAAAGTCGCGCTGTCAGATTGATATCAACATATTTTGATTGTCCATCAGAGCTCGATCGAACCTTTAGTTTTTAGGCAATACCTGGATATTTTGTTGTACATCTTACCGTCGGTTTTTCCACTTGTAAAAGGTTTTCTTTCTCTAAACCTTTGTTGCTATATTAGCAAACACAACAGCATTTAAATTTAATTTAATTTTAAAATAAAAAATCTAGTGTGAGACAACACACGACTTTCTCTAACGTACATGGATATACAAATATGCAAATGTTCACAAGTAATTAAAATATTATTTACGTTTATTTTGGGAACGATAATTGTAACGCCCACCCATCCAAGTTACTGGATACGTAAAACCCTGCTTCACTCCAGGGGTTTTCTCTGATAACTTGCTTTAACGCATTTTTTCAGGAAAATCTCTAAGTTCACGTAAAAGCATGCCAAGGACATAAGAACCGTAGCAAGTTTCGAAAAAAATTGTTAAAAACGTCTTCGAGAAAATTGCAAAAAGTTTAAAAACGCAAGAATAAAGTAACACTTCCGCTAATTTGATTTTAACTAAATTCTTGCTGTCTCATGTACAGAATATATAAAACATAAATATAGTTTGTGATAGTGATAGTGATCAGAAAATATCTAAAAATGATATAAGTAAAATGGTACATCCGGTTATTCGATTTTAACCAAATTTCTGATTCTGTAGGGAAATGCAATTGTGGCGCCAAATATAAATTTTCATTTAGTTAGGGCTTTCAGTTTCATAGTTATTGTATTCAGAATTAACAGTGGAAGTACTTCCGATTACTCGATTTGCGGAAAATTTTCTGAGTAACCGCCCAGATTATATAAAAGGGTCATAAATTTTTAAGAAATACAATAAATTTAAAAAAGAATCGTTACACCCGATTTCAAGAAAATCTCGAAAAATGAAAAATTCGGAAAATATCTAAAAATGACAGAAATGATGTGGTACTTCCGGTTATTCAATTTTAACCAAATTCTTGATTTTGCACACTAAGGTGATTGTGACCTTAAATATAAATTTTCATTTAGTTAGTGTTTTTAGTTTTACAGTTATTTTATTCAGACTTAACGGCGAGAGTACTTCCGGTTACTCAATTTACGGAAAATTTTGTTAAAAACCGCCTAGACTATACGAATGGGCATCAAATTTCTAATAAATATAGTAATTTAAAAAAAATCGTTAGAACCGATTTCGAAAAAATCTCGAAAAACCAAAAATTGATAAGAGTGAAGTGGCAATTTCGGTTTTCCGATTTTAGTGAAATTGTTGCGGTCGCGTGCGACGATGGATAGAAACTCAAATATAAAATTTTGTTTTTCTAGAACCTTTGGTTTTTGAGTTATCGTGTTCACAGTCACACACACGCATGTTCGCACGATTACACGTACACACGCGCGCGCACACACACCCTCGCACACGCACACATACACAAACCAATTTTCAAAAACATGATTTTCGTACTCAGGATACCCGAAAACGTGTATTTCCATTAAAATTTCAAAATCGAAAATTTTGGTCGAAAACAATACTTTCTCTTTTACCTAAATTTCATTTAGGGTAAGAGAAAGTAAAAATTATAAAATCAAAAATTAAATAATTATATTATATAGAGAATCTTTAGTTATTTACGCAATACGCTCGCAAGTTCGGCAAGCATTTAACAATACAAGTAAAATTAAAATAGCGAGGTAATTTAAAGTATTTAACAATAATCCACTTTTGTTTCGCTTATTTAAACCTAGCTGTGATTTTAAAATCGACCGAAAACTTTAGCACGGTACTATAGACGCCTAAGCACGTCCACTAACAAGAAAATCGCATAAAATATGACGCTTTTTTAGGAAAAATTGAAAATGTCCACAAGTTTGAGAACTATCAGAAAATGTGTAGACAAATAAATTATGTCTAGGCACAATCCAATTCCTATAGCGTATCGCAAAGTAAAAATACATTCAATAATATCAAGTTGCTGCAGCTGTATTTGTTTATTTGTGTAAAACGAAACTATCTCAATACACAATGACCTTCAATTTTATTCGTTTGTATTTTATAGAAACACATATCGAACATTTAATAGTTATTTAAAAACATTCTATTATACTAAAGACCATATTCAAATTTTTATAGGTACCATAATTTTGATAATTTACTTTTCGGACCATTTTAATTTTTAAAATTACAAAAATTTTCCATTGGTATAAGACATACGTGCATGATTTTAAATCACGATTTTGTCGCTGTTATAAACACAAAATCATAGCAATTTATTGCATTTGTCGCGTATATTACATTCATAATTAAATTTTTCCTTAATCTTTCCCAACTTTCAATTAAAATAATTTAATATACTATGAAAAGTTTTTCGATATTAGTTAGTCTATCCACTATTACACAAGTAGGATTTTGAACTTAAAACTAAAAATTAATAAACACAGATAGCTGAAAATTATTACACCCCGGTGACAACAAAAATAAGACACCATTGTTTGTGAAACGCCCTTTTAAGTCATCGCATTGTATATATGAAATACATTAAATTTAGTAAATAAGCTTTAAAGTTAACTGAAATGCATCAACTTTTTGAATACATCTCGTATGGGATTTTGAATGCGTTATAGTTTTAATAATTCAGTAATCTTTTGTTTTGGTGTTTATTTCTAATAAGAAAACCTATTTCAGTAATTATTTAATAAATTTGGACATTAAAATCTCTTTAGACTTTGGGAATTATTTCAAATAAGATGAAAGTATTTTAAATTAATTTAGTTCAAGGATTCCATGTAAAATTTACGTCGTGTTTGTTTAAAGATGATGCTTGGTAACATTCTTCAAACATGGCATCATCAGCCTGTTGCTATGCGAAGCTTATAGGCTCGGGGTATCGTTGCCCCGACATTTCTACCGCTAGTTGTTTCTTTTTAATATCACAAGTCGTGATTGGTCAAATTGAAGAGACGGCTTAAGATAACGTCAACGGAAGCATCTTTGGTAGTAGCCTTCGAGTAGTCGTTAAAGAGTAGACATGTTATTTTATGTTCTGTAAAATTTAAAATAAAAAGACTTCCTTTGGGAAATTTTTTAGCTACCGTTGTGTGGTTGTTCATGCTTTAATTTCAATTATCAATTAACTGGAAAGCCGCTAATTGATAGTCCCGTTGTAAGGGAACAGATGTCCAAGCACAGACAAATACTCGCTGGCAGCCATTTTGATGGGTCGCAAATCCTGTTACAGAAAAAATCAAGTGGTTGATAAATTTAAAAGAAGGTTCCGAAAAAATGAAGTAAATTAAACTTTGCAATCTCGACGTTCTCGAAGTAAGTAATTTTATATTTGTCTGACTTCAGTAAAACTGGAAGTTAATAAATTAGTATGAGATCGCTGCTTCCATTAGAAAAGACTTGTAGTACAAATCAACTCAATTAAGATAAATTTAAATTTATATTCAAACGATGAACTAATTGTTGAATGTTAAGAAATTACAAGTTTTAAAATAAACTATGTTCTTTGATTGTACCACTTCATATATACAGGGTGACCCATACGTAATTTCATCAGTTATTTTTATTCACTGTTAAATACATATGTGTGACCTTAATGTTTAGTAATATTTTACTATAGTCTGATTCAGTCGCAAATGAATTTTTAATACGATAGGTCCTACAAAACTTGTTCTGTAAATTGATTTAGAGTAATTTTAATTTCTCGATTTTGACATATTCATTTTTTTTATACCTGATTTGACAATTGTTAAGATATACTTGTTCTTTTATTTACTAGCATAGTTTGTAATTTTATTTTTCAGATTCTTATAGTTAAAGTGAACAATTGTAAGTATTTGTACCAAAGATTTCAGGCCTATAGCTTGTTCAGTATTAATGCAAGAATAACGCTTGAGATTGCATAAATTCAGGGAAACTACCAACCTCCATTTTAGCAACTTTTGATTCAACCAACATCTTCAATTTAGTATCGAGTACAGACCTCAATATCTCTGACGTACTTAGGAATCATCGACGACTGTTATTCCATCACTATCTTACCATTTCTAGATTTTTGATAGCTGTTTTCCGAATAAAGCTAGTGGCGCCCTTTCCAACCATCTTAATATTTTAGACGATTTACACGCAGTGTTTTAAAACCCATTTTATTGGAAATGGCTAGGAATTTTTGGAACTATCCCCACGTGGATGGTCCAAGTTTATCGGTAGGTTTCAAAATCACCCTGTATTTTGAACTCAAGAGAAATGAATATAAATGCTTTTATATTTATTTCTATGGAATTATGTTTGAACTGCTTAATAAGTTGAATGAGTTTAGTTGGTTCCTCAATTTATTTATCACAATCCCGTGCGGTTTGAAAACGGTAAAAGTCAGGATACGCGCAGTATGCTTAACTTTGCTGTTGATTATTGCTATCTGAGCTGGATTCCACACACTGGTAGCTAAATGAGAAACTTGCTCAAACGAATTATGTTTTACAAACATTCTTATACGGGAAGGCCTCTTTTTATGTCAGGATTGACTCAATCGTGTAATTAATCAGTCAATGCCCGTTTCTCCTTGTGGTTAATCGATTTTGTTCAACTATTCAATAGTCAGATAGCCTTAGTTAATTTTAGCGACTATCTTAAGCAATATAAGTTGATGTAACTTAGGTAAATTATTTTTGTTCTTAGCTACGGCGGGCCAATTACTATTTTACACACACAACTAAAGCTGGAGATGAAAAAAGGCGCGTTTCTAGCGTGTACAGTCTTTTTACTAATTTGTCGACTGTTTGGGCAACGAAATTTGTATGTGTCATTGCTAGGCATTTCACCCATTTAGTTTAAATTGTACGTGACCGTTTCAAATTTTAGTTATCTATAAATACTAATAGTTTTTTAAGTTCAATGATTGAAAATTAGGAAGATGTAATTTATTGCACTTTTCAGCTAGCTACAGGTTCAGAATTTGTTTACTTTCTTATTTCCAATGGTTACCTATTTTACTATAACGAGTTGTGCGGTTATACATTTATTGCTATTTTGTAGATGTTTAATTAATTATTTCTAATTTAATGCGTATCAGCACAATAAAACGACACTATTAAGACGAAGTTAGGGGTTCGTATAATAAGGACTTGGATTGTGTCAAATTTTAACAATACGCCAACGTTTCGTCCACCTTGTGGGATAAAACTGTGCTAAAAATTCAGTAATTAAACTTATTAAGTAGATAGCAAGGAAATAAAAAACAGGCAAGTATTTTTGTTTAAATTATATATATATATATATATATATATATATATATATATA
>JAHWXV010552664.1:0-11939 GCA_024586415.1 Phrixothrix hirtus | reverse complement strand
GTAAATTAAACAAGTCAAACGAACTTTATTACACATACGTCTGAACACATTTAAAGACAAACTTAGAATAAATTAAAAGAGAGCAATGCTTTATTGTTTGATCATTCCCTGAAAACTGGAATTGATAAACAGGGTATTCCCCTGTCAAATAATGTAAACTATGTAGATACAAAATTTAACACATCGAATAAGTACTGCCATAGATAAATTTTTAAAATGTTTTTGAGTTGTTGGAATGTTCTTGTATGAAAAACGTGTTATAAGGAGACCACGTTATAAAAAAACTTTTGCATTTTTCGTACCGCGCTATATGGAAATCGCATTCTAAAAACACTGCGTTATAGGAGACCTGACTGTAACAATATAGAGTTTTACATTTAGGCATTGGGAGGTGCATATTTGCAAGTTCCTAACCGAAACAATAAAACTTGTTCGTTGTCCTTTGACGGCCCAGCCACTTACTGTGCCTAAACTTATCTCAGAGAATCGTTCTTGAACGGTTAAAACGGTATTTATGTATATTTAAGAAAAGTGTAGTTCACTACCGTCATCAAAAAGGATAAAAACACCCCATTCATTTTTAGGTGACCTGATGACAACAATTTGAAGATTAGATTCTGCTTCCTCTTCATGCTACAAATATTATCAGACGAGATAACCTTTGTTTTAATTTTTCAGCAAGTGATCGATTGGTTAGGTGGCTAAATTAGTGTTGCAAAGTTGTCCATTAAGTTGGATGCAGATAGGCAGCCTTACTATTCAACTTTTGTAAGAACATAATTTAGAAAGCACTGAAGACTGAACAACTGAAAACTCGCTATGGTGTGAAGATATTCTCTTTGTTTAATAATCAAATCAAATAGCTATACACACACTAACAGGTGTGTAAATGATAATTTTATAACAATTTCAGTTTGTTAACTGACGAAAAGTCATTATTCGATTAACGGTTCTGGAGACAAACAAAATACGTACCATCTAATCCTTTATTAAGATGTACCATGTAACAAATGTATTATACAATAAATAAATAATGTAACAATACAAGTAAATCGCATATATCCAAACCAATATAATAAAATAGGTAAATAGTGGGCGCTAAATAATATCTATTAGCTAAGCAGTAGCTTCTGTTGAAATAAATATAGTTCCGAAGTTCCAAAGGCTTCTAAACTTTTAAACGCGCTTGTATTAACGAGTTTTATAAAAATTATTTGGGACACCCTGTATGTATTTACATTTCCGGTCAATTTTCTATTACAACGCATATTTAGTATATATTTAAAGATTTTGGGTGGTTATATTAATAACATGTTTTCAATTATTTACGTTAGCAGAAAACAAGCGCTACAGTTTAAATAAAATGTATTAAATCGATTCTAAGAAACATTACTACGTGCTTTTTCAAATTAATTAAGTCATGAAAGTAAGCCTCCTTGTGGTATGATACGATTACTAAAATTTTGTGGGACGTGTGGTTTAATGAAGATTTTAGTAACTCTCAAAGCATGCTGTCTGCTTTATTACGTGCGTTTTAATTATGCCGTTTATAGCATGCTTCGTTTTCCTAATGTTTGTTGGTCGCGACTGTATAGTTGATTTATTACAATTATTTGTTTTGGGTCAACGACCAACTAACTTCGCTTGGGATTTATAGGTAAAATTAAACTTTGCTATTTTTGTCGAACAAATACAAAATGTCTGTTTAAAATTTATTTATCAAATATGAAATAAAAATTATATAATTTGCATGTATTACATCATAAAATAAAACAATAAAATAATACAAAGCAAAAAAGGAATGAATGTAATTAATTAAACTATATAACATTCAAAGTATTTAGTTTACGGCTAAGATGTTATCAGTTTATAAGAACGAAATTTTATATATTTACAGAAAATAAAATATTTGTTACTAAAATAATAAAAGAATTATATAAGATCGTCTAGATAAAGGTGTTAAGCTACAATTTTTACCTGGATTTTAAATAAAAGAATTTCTGAACGAATACTGAAACTCTATCCCTTTATTTAGATTAAATAAATCAAATTTCTTAAATATTTAACTGAATGTATTTTACAATTTTGCGTTTCGCATCACTGCTGAATTTGAGTTAATTTAAATAAATTCAAATGAATTACAGATTAACCTTACTGTTGTGGTTGCAGTTCGAAGATGTGATGATTCTTTCACAAGGTGTTTCGCGTGGAAATTAATTTATTACATTTAGAGCGGACTTTTGCCCCTTACGTTCGTAGTTGTAAGAAATTAATTATAATTAGTTCCTTCTCTAAATCAATTCTTGACGATGATCTGGTCACCGGAACGTTTGACTGAATTAAGTTTGTTACTGAATAATTGGACTATAACTTTGGGATGCTTCATCGATTCTTGTTAACCAGAAAAGATGCGTATTTTTGACTGTCGAGTGTTCAAATAACTTTTCCGCAGTTGATTTATCCAATACGGTGACTGCATTTTGAATTTATACCAACAAGTTTAAATTTGGTTGTTGGTTAGCTGCTGTTTGCGGCTTCCACGTTAATTTACATATATTATAGTGAGAAGGTTACTTTAGGATAGTGGCCGTTTTTGTAAATTGGGTAATCGAAAGTAAATGAAACACAATGATGGCTTCAAATATAACTGTAATAATTTTTTTAAGACGTTTCGACACTCACAGATGTATTTTTCAAACGGTTCATTAATTATGTTTGAATAAGTATTTGTATTATTTGAATTTTTTTTAAAGCCAAAAAAGAAAATTCACTAAGTACACTATTGATTAAAAATAGTTTTTACAAAATTCATTTTTTTTAGAAAAACCAACTTAAACATTCGTGTTTTTCCATTTTTTCTTTGTAGCAATATGGTCGATGAAAATTAGTAGAAATTAGCAGAAAATGAACGTTAATTTACATAAATCTAGTATAAATCTAGTATTACAATTTAATTTAAGGATGTCGTCGGTATACTTGTTAAAACTTTCCATGCAAATTTTATATATACTTCGCATTGAAATGGTCACACATTACTTTCGACTTTTACATTTGTTTAGCAAATCTGCCGTTTTCTATTATTTTAACGATCGACCCTAAATACAATTACAAGTTAATTTACTTTATTTGTGTCTAAGAATTCTTATATGTATAATCTTATATATTCTTATACATGTAGATGCTAATTAATATTTTTACTTTAATGATGGTATTAACACCAGCGAAACTAAACCAAAGTTAGGGTTACTTTTTAAATCTCAGAAACTAAACAGGCGCTGTAAGTAAGTAAAACGATTGCTTGACATACGAGGGCTGTTTAGCGGAAACGCGACTTTTCACTAGATGGCGCTGATATCGATGAAACGAAAACATTTGCATATCTTAGGCTTACCCTCCAAATTTCATGCCAATCTGTGAAATAGTATACATTTGACAGTCACAGAAATCAATCAAGTTGCATTAGTTCGTAAATATGTAAAAACGCTAATTTCATATTTTACGTGGAAATATAGTAAAAGAGACCGAGGAAAAGTTATGACGATTCTGCTCCATCGCACAGAATGGTTTCCATTAAAACTAGCTATATGAGGGCTGATGGTGGTGCGCCCCGGACCCTTACAAACGGTTACTACTAAGTAAATCGTTGAAAAATTCCATGATATGGAAATGGCTGACCGACAATTGAAAGTGTGCGAGTTAGTTGATGCTATAGGCATCTAAATCGAACGGGTACACAATATTTTACTTGAACACTTGCATATAAAAAATGTTTCGGTAGGATAGGTGCCGCGATTACTCTCAGTGGACCAGATGAAAATTCATGTTCAACTTTCAAATCAATGTTTAGTCATGTTGCAACGTAATACGGTCGAGTGTTTTCGCCGATATGTGACTTTTGCCGTTTTTTAAAGTTCCCGGATAAAAATATTATGGAAGCACTTATTATAAATCAAAATGATTTGAATTAGTTTGTTCCATTGCGTAATTTCAAGTTTAATTAAATATTTCACCGCTGAAAGGCTACCTAAAGCTAAGCTCCCTTCTTGACGCTAGAACCAATTTTCAAAGAGAACTGTTTGACCATCTTTGTGGAACATTAAACTTAATACGGAGGTTAACTCAGTAAGTTCTTTTTGTTTATCAATTCCCTTACCGTTTTGTTGCATTGCAATTCACTCAAATTAGAACAAGAACGCCAAATGTTGTTTTATTAAAATTAGTTTTCATGCGATTGCTAAATTTATTTATCAATTCAATAAGTCGTCTTCACCACCACATGCAAGTAATAACTTACAATTACATCGATTATAGCGATTTACATGGCATCCTAGCAACGACATTAATTTATAATGCAACGCTCGTAGTTAAACGTTTAAAACATTAAATTTAGAAATATTTGTTAATTGAAATCAGCGCTAGCATGTAAATTTCTTTACGTGTCGCGGGTAATTGGACTGCCTCAGTCATCAAACATTACCCTCGCATTTACATTTTACTTTCCGCCTTTGTTGGTTGATATGCTATATTCATTAATCAGTGAAATTTTATTTTTCTAGTTCTTAAGTTAAATTAGTATACAAATTAAAATCGATTGGATTCACGATCGAATTAATTTTGATTTTATATTTAATTTTAATTTAAGGATTGTGTTTCATGTGGATTTCTTGAATTAAGATTAATACATTATACAGACATTTAATTTATTACTCTGTTTTATTTATGATGGTTAGCTGTAATAACATTTGTTTATAGTCACTAGATAATGTAACTATGTGATCTGAAAATTCAGCGATTACTTAACCTGTCAGTGTTTTAGCTGAATAAATATTATTCCAGTAAGTATTATTCGGAGTGACTCTGACCTCTGGTCTGCACCTCATTGCTCCGATTATTTTTTCTACCAATCATCACCCACCGTGATGTCCTGATATTTGACACACACACCTTAGCATCTGGACAATGGAATATGGGAACATACATAAATGCTAATTTTCTGTACCTATGAACTACGCCGTTTCTTTCCTTTTCAATGCTACATCGTAAGTTCCATATTTTAAACGTTATTTTCTTAGAAAGTAAATGCATACTACTTTTTCGGTTCGTAACAAGTTTCCATAAACTAAATTAATATGATGATGAATAAAACTCAGTACATTTTGTAACCGATAATAATTACCGTTAATATCGAAAAATAATAGTTTTAGATCCGATGGAAAACTTTTATTGCAGTAGCAGATCGATTTGATTAAATATCAAATATTACTTTAATTATACCGCGACAAAAAATAATTAACAATCTAATTAACGTCATAAGGCTACTATTAGATACAGTTATCTTTGTAAATAAATTCAAGTAAAATTTATAATTGCAAATATGAATCACAAAGATTATTCTGTATTTTAATATCTATTCTCTTATTTGTGAAGCTTGAGAATAAATTTCCTGAATCAACTTCTTAACCTGGATGTCCAAAAATTTCCGTGATTTCTAATATAATTGGTACCAAAATTTTTTTCAAATAATCATAGCGAATGACTAGTACTGGAATTCCATAACGTAAACCTTTCACCTCTTTAAAATGTATCAACATAGATGTGATTAATTAATTATTAATTATTATCCGTGAACCAAAAATTTCGCCTTTCCCAATTTGCAAAACTCGAACGACGGGTTTCCCGATCAGGAAAGATTTCAAAACACAAAAAAATGCAAGTTCACTTATATTTAAGAACGTGGAAAAATAATCTTAATACCCGAAGATTCAATTATAAAGCAATTCTTCGCAGGTGGTGCAAATAGCGTCACATAGTTGTGAGGTGTTGGAAAAATCTAAGTTTCAGATACTAGAAAACTAATTATACATGATTTCTTAAACGTCCTACTAGCCCTTTACAATATTAAGAGCTCATATAATATCTTTAGGCATAAACTCCAGCCGAGCAATTCCTTCAAAATTGAAAACAACGTTCAATGTTATCTTAATATTTGATTTTGCGATTGAAGTGAGCTTGCGCCGCGAACTTGTACCTTGGAATCCTAAACCTGGGATTTTTCTGCAGTTATACCACTCTTCAAAAAGCTATACGCTCACGCAATTCTAATAAAATTAACAGATTCGCTTCATTTCCAAAAATTCAATTAAAATATTTTACACTGAATCGAATGAAATGCGCAGACCATTGCCTCCTTCCCGAATAGACAATCTGTTTGATCGAACCTCTTCATACACATCTGTAATGTTTTGCTCTGTGCATAAAATTGAAGGGCAACCACTTATGCACAGGGTTACTGCTGCATGTCCATTAACTACATTTAATACTATGCATTTTTAAACACTTTTTAAGTTTGAAATAAAATTTAACATTGACACATTCTTCGTAATCTATTTTTGCGATCAAGTTCAACACATAATTTTGCAATTATAACTAAATACTGTAACGAAAATTAGAAACAAAAAAAACCTAATCGTAAATTCTAGAACCATCCAACACCTTCTTTATAATAAAATAGATGATGCAATCACGAATGACTCAATGCAGTAATCGATATCTTTCAATTAAAGTCGAGGTCAGCAATGAGTCATAGTATTGCAATTTATTATACCATTATTATGAGCAATAGTCTGGACTGTTCTATATATTTTTCTAAAATTTATCTTTTCTATATAAACAGCAGATTAAATTACCTCAGTTTAGTTTTTATTAGAATCTTGTGCTGCTAGTTACTGGTTTACACAGATAGAAATATAAACATCGTAAAAAGATTATGAAGACATGTTTAAAACACTTCGAGATCTTTGTCCTTCGTATGTAACCATAAAAGACTGGGTTGATCTTTCAAGAACGGTAACTTTTCAGTTGAAGGTGACGAGCGACCTGGAGACCGATTCCTGTATCTATCCCGCAAAATATCAAAAGTCGGTTAAATTCGAATAAAACATATATCTGAGATAATGTACAGGGCATACCGAAAGTAAGTGACACCCCGAAAACTGTGGGGATCTTATGACTTCTAAAACAAAATGTGCTTATTAAATTTTTTTCAAAAACGTATAGTTTTCGAAATATCAACAACTATAGTATTTAGCCAATACTGGCGTGCGCGCCGTGACGGATATTACTACTATTTATTAGTCACCGGTATATCTTAAATTAGGAACATATTTATGTTTGTTTTATTCCTGAAAATAACATTAAAATCATTTTGTTTCTTTACCTGCAATATTTTAGAGCAGTATTTCCCAATCTTTGATACACCAATCTAACATGTAAGCGAAAAATTTAAAAATCATTTTTACAAATAAGTGATATATCTTCTAGTTGTTCTTTTTGTTTACAACAATAATTTTTAGGGAATCATATTGTTACTTGTAAGCGCAAAAGGAATCGGTTATTTTATTTTAGAATATCTCCATTAAACACATTACAAATTTTAAAGCAAACTTAATTGTATTAATTTCATGTCTGACATTCAAGATAAAATAATTTAGAATCTTGTGTTTTTAACAAATAATTTTGGTAGCAATCAATATGTTTCAGAATTGAATCTTAAAATGCAACGACCGTCTTAAAATCGTTTTGTTATTTCAAATAAGGCCAAGGAACTTTTATACGTCACATAATTATAAGCAAACTACAAACAAACATTGCGTGTTTTTATAAGAATATTAAATTACAACAGTATGTGCTTACTATAGTTTCATTCATAATTCCTTTTAGTTAGTAGACAGGATTGCATTTAGAGCAAATTATATCATTTAAATTTTCAAAATTTAAAAATCGTTTTTGGAAAACAACTGTAAGCAAATTTTTGGGACACTCATGTATAAAGGGGTAGTTTCAATGTAAAACTATTTATTAACGATTTTACAAAATGAAGACAACTGTTTCTCTGTGGTATCTAACGAGCTGATAATTGTATTACACTATCTCCAAAGAACGATTTAAGGCTGAGCATGTAATTAGTTATGTATACAGATCATTGTTTGTCTTATACTTCCTTCATTGTCTGTTTCATAATATTAAAGAGATGGTAGTGGCGACATCGTGACAAGTCCATACTATACAAAAGATATATCACTGTATTCCTGTGCAACTTCGAGGGAGCAGGCTATGTTAGATCAACCGAATATGGACTAGTTCTCGTTATTTTGATCGCCTGCATGCTTGTTGTGTCTTTTTTAAAAGTTCACACTAATAGCAGTATTGACAGTTGTTTATCCTTCAAGAAAATTCAGTTATGTGGTTACCAAAAAATGACTTGCTGCGCGCTTAGATTACTGATACTCATTCTCCGCTCCAAATTGTCACTTTTGGATTCAGTAGTATGATGATGCGCTGGGGATTTGTTATGGCATAGAACGTATGTTAAAAAAGTATATCTTCCTGTTTCAGTAGGAGTCAGTAAGTGTCTATAAATTTCAACCGCCGCTGTTATTTTATTCTGGACTCACAAGGGAACACCAGTAACGAACAAACTCAACAAAATTTGTAGCTTCGAAGATGTAAGTGCATTGCGCTTCTTTTTAGCAGTATGCCAAGCTTGGAGCCCCTTAGAGAAAGTGCTATCCCTAAATTTTTGCGTTAATTCCTTAAAAACTCGATAACGAGAAAAAGTTATGACAAATTTTTCTAAAAGTACTAAAAGATGACGTAATTGTTGCTTGAAAAACTATTAATTTTGGCACTTTTAAAACCATTAAAAATGTATGTGAACGTTTTTCAATATCTTTAATAATTTTTGACATATTAATTAGCACAGGTATGTTGGGATAGCACTTCGTTTAGGACGTTTCATCGCACACATGCCGACGGCTGGTACGCTAAGAGGAAGCCAGTTTTCTTACATTGAAGACCTTTACATGCTCAGAAATTTCATTTTTTTAATTTGCCCGTTACCGGTGTTCCCTTGCCAGTATACCAGATACTTATCTAGCACCAATTTTTAGATATTTTAAATGAGATTGCATAATCTCTTCAACACCTTGCACTTTAGATGCTATTTCACAAATAGTTATTATTTTATTGTCAAGAATGAGGTTTTAGACCACTTCAATGTTTTATGCAGTCTTACTAGTGGGGGATATGTGTTTTTGTTTGAGATATTCAACTGTTTCGCAACAAGTTTCGAAAACTTTATACAAATGGAACAATATTTCTCTACGTTAACCTAACTCTTCAATCTAAACAAAATTTCATGTGGTTTAAGGCTCCCCTTAGCAATGGAAGTAACTTATAATTCGTCGTGTTTATGGTACTATTTTCTGAAACACCTCATTTGCTCTAAACTACAGTCATGGGCATTGAAATGGACACACCTAGTTATTGAAACAAAAACATTAATTTAAAGCGAAATTCTTAGCGACAAGGGACGCCATCTTTTAATGAGTTAGAGTAAGTTACCTTAGCCGTAAAAATATACAGGTCAAAACTAGCAATACTCTTATTGGAATATTCAAAGTAAAAAATTAAACATTTGTACTTTTTGTATCGATGAATGTTTCTTTGATAACATTTTATTAAATTTTATTGTCATAAAGTATTAGAATTCAGAGAGAGATGGGCGGTAGGAAGCACTCCGCGACCGAAGAAGGGGCTATTACTTAAACCTCAACAATGAAGGTAAATTGTCACGTGTCGAAATGATGTCACGCCACGGACAACTTAAGGTCAAATGATTTGATACGCTGTCACACTGACGACAGCGGAGTCGGTAATGGGTTGACAATACTAGAGTGTTCGAACACGGCAGGCAGTATGCAATTCTTGAGTTGAGGTTGCCACTGTTTCCAAAATCACTGTTAGCAAGAACTCCCTGAATATAAGGTGATAAATAGTCTTACTTGGAATAGAATTAGAGTTTTTCAGTAAGCGGCACAGCTAATGGACACTAAAATCTGGAAGTTCAGGTATTTATGATAAGTAAATAAATGATATATCAAAATAGTAAACAATACCGGTAAACACACACATAAGACTAATGTAAAAAAACATTTTTTTAGATAAATTTGATTTCATGTTTAGTTTCGTTATATTATCAAAATCTACTCACTATACTGGGCGAATAATGACACGTACGTGAACATCAACTTCTTAAACGTGCATAAAAGAAAATACTTAAGTCAGTAACTTGGTCATCGCTTCCCTTATCATAATTAATGCCGCATGTCTGAGCTCGAAACATAATTGTAGGTTACAACTTGATTCTAACAAATATGGGTTGAACGCTTAATAATTTCCGTAGTGAAATTGAACGGGTTACATTAATAGACTTATGTTGTTTAAATTCAACATTACGCAAGGAAACATTCGAAGTACTTGATTGGGCGGGTTCTTCTTAATTAATTGGTGGTAATATGAAATAGGTAGGCCCAATGGTGATTACTGAACTAAATTTGTCAGTCCGAATAGTTCAGCTGGAACACGGTAGTTTTTAAATGGATGTAAAACAAAATATGTAACTGAATGAAAGTTGTGAACGTCACTTTTGTTTAGAATCCTTTTACTGAGCCAGACAGGCTTGATAGGTTGAGCCTAATCATGCGATTGCAATCACCCTCATGTTCTACCAATTCGGCACTTATACGAGTCTCCACTCACTAGATGTAGTTTTTCAGATCCACTAGGTTGGAGGATCATGTACTAAGATGCGGGAATTAAAAAGTAAAACACTTTAGACCAGCGGGTTTACAGCTTTTAATACCGACCACATTCTACTAGAATTGGTAGAATTCTCAGAAAAATCACCTGTGAATTAAATGCGTCTACTCTCGAGGGTAGTATAAAGATTCAACTTGTTTTCCTTAAAGTTTTACTGAGAACGGAGAATGCAAACGAAAAGTAACTGCTCTACCGTAATTTTTCGCTATTAATTGATTCACCTCACCCTTATCAGAGCGTACGATTTCATATACACTAATAGCTACGCTGTATGCCGGCCTTGTTTCTATTAATAGAACGGTACATTTAACATTAATGTGAAACTACTACTACCATTTCAGATTGAATTTTATAACATTATAATTTCTTTTAAATTATTTTTAATGCACTTTTGAATATGAACTTGGATGACGTTTTATTTTAATTAACGGAATTTCTTTTATACATTAAATTTAAGGTAAATGCAGTGAACGGAATTAGGATTAAACCAATAAAAAACCTTGTAGTAGATAATAGAATGCATACAAAGAGTATTTTAAAACATTCAAATTGCGGTGGAATACCCGCAAATAAAAATTATTTAACCTTTCAAACGATCGTTGAGCAAACCACTCCGGGAAAAACAGATGGTCGAAAATGCACTTAAAGCATCAAAAATAAACTACGTCAACCCAGCTCACGAAGATCGAAAAATTGCGAATCGTGCGAAAACCACTAACGCAAAAATTTAGACAGCAGTTAACAAAAATTTACAGAGAACCATGGAAGAGGAACAATTAAATTATAAGCACCGGTTTCTTGGTATATTGTTGGTGCGATAGGCCTGATTGAAGTCAATATGGAACAATATCAGTATGTCATAATGTAAAGGACATATACCGTATGAATGAATCTTGCAAAAGGACAATAACCCCAAGCATACATCCAAGACTGCAAAAAGGTTTATCAATTACCAGAAAATCAACTTAATGTAATGGCCATCACAATAACCCGACTTGGATTTTTCACCTCTCCTATGGTATGATTCTAAAAGCGCTCCTGAAAGACAACGTATAAATAATAAAGTTGAATTATGGAAAATAATTCAAACGGTTGCCTTGAATTCCTATTTAGTCAATACTAAGTATAACAATAATCAAGCTACAAAATATTCAATATTTGATTATTTGTTTTTATTTTATTGTTGTTCATTACACATTAATTAATTAATTTAATTAACGTGTAATTAACATAAGAAAATATTATAGTTTGTTAAATAGCACGTAAGGGTTAAAATATTT
>JAHWXV010552612.1:0-21949 GCA_024586415.1 Phrixothrix hirtus | reverse complement strand
AGAAAATATTTTAACCCTTACGTGCTATTTAACAAACTATAATATTTTCTTATGTTAATTACACGTAAATTAAATTAATTAATTAATGTGTAATGAACATTATTTAATCAAAAATTATTGAACTAATATAAGGAGGCAAATTTAAATGTTTATAAGCTACACTAAAGAAACACAAAAAGTGATTGCTCACTTAGGAGGCAAACTTTATGATTTTAAATGTGATTCACTGTTAAATTTATGATGTTTTTACACCCTAACTTTCTTTTATTAATAGATTGAGGTTTAGATTTCAAAGTATGCCTTAAAAATTATTTTAGTTGGTTGTTAATTATGTTACTAGTTTCTTATGCAGAATATATTATTTTTACATTTTTAAAAACGTGTGGTTTATACACGCATTATTTAATAACCATCAACCAACAAAAACTGCCCCTCTATTACTGGAGTTTTTAAGAGCAAAGTATAATAGGTAATATTATAAATAGAGGTGTGCTTGCTGGAAATATTTAAATGTATTTTTAAAATGTCTAATAATATACCTAAAATGGATTCAGCTTTAACGTGATTACCTTGTGAACATTTTCAGCAAAATTGCTTCATTAACGAGTTTTAGTTGAATAATATATATGTATCAAATTTTTGTTCTATAACGTTATTGTAAAGGTAAGTTTAAAATTATGATTACGTTGATTTGTCAGACTCCTTTTTTAAACATTCATGGCGGTTATCGATTTTATTGCATGTCAGTTTCAGACAATGGGTATGCTAAGATGGCGAAGATACGCAGTAGTTGCTCATCACTATTTCTTCGCTTTAGCTCGATTAATCAAATTTTTATAACCAATTCCTAAGTTTATGTAAATGTTCTGTGATAAGTCATGCTACAGTTTATAATAGTTCCTAAAGAAATTATTTACTTTTTACTGTATTAAAATTAAATTTGTGTATCGAGTGTTTAACCTAAATTGGTTCCTTAAAATTTCTTCTGTTGATTAATATTGGTTTTTTATCATTATCATTGACCGCACTACTTGACAACGCTATTATAATATTACTTTTGTTAAGTTCTCCTTTAAAATTATCGGTTTTAGATCTGTACCGAAACAATTATGTTTTTATAATAATAACATTCACTTTCTAGTTAGGCATATTTGTTATACTGACCGCTTGAATTGATATTTACGCTCTTTGATCTTATACTTTTTATTTACGTTTGAATTTAACGAAACGTTACAATGTTCTCGATTAATTTCACAGTTGCCAAACCGGTAGGTAAAATTTAAAAACAAACACTTTCGTGTAGGTATATTAATAAAATATATATTCTACGCATCGGAAAGATTTTTAATACTCTAAATTCCAAGGGTTATTTGGGTTACTTTTAGTGTACCACAAATAAAGAGACGTTAATGTAATCCACGCCACAGTTACTTGAATGGACAACTACACAAGTCCTAAAAACGTAAGAGAAACGAGTCGTATTATTTAACAAAAAATAGATTTTTTATTAATATTTCTTTTGAAATAGACTCATGTATGTAATTTTGAGATTGTAGAATAAATATAAAATAAGTAGGCGATATATAGATGCAGTAGATAATAACGAGTACGCAATATACAGATACTAAGTTCCAAAGATTAATTCGGCAATCTGGTCTTTACATTCATTAATTTGAAATGTAGAAACTTACTTAAGTAATGATTAATAGATGTAATTATCTTAATAAATGTGGAATTGATTGTTTGATACCGCTCTTATGCTAGCTTAATGGACAAAAACTTACTGATATAGCTTGATTAATTTAGTCAACTCTATCACAAAATCACAGCTATTTAATATACTAACCTTGCAGCCAAAAAGGTTACCTGTTGCCTATACCTATGTATATGTGAAGGATTTTCTGCGCTACATTGTTTTCGACGATAGATTTGTTAATAAACATTTGACAATAAAAGGCATTGATCTAAAGTTTGAAGTTTTTTGATTCTGCAATTAGTTCATAAATTTTCTTATTTTTATTCGACACTTAAAAGTAATTTTATTACATTATCAATTTTCTAATATGACTGCTGAAAACAATTCATCCTAAGCGGCACAGATTAATTAACAAAAATACTAAAATTTATGAAAATCATCTTTTAGTTCGTTCCTTGTTTGGTATAAAATTAATATTCTCAAATTAATTATATGCACAAAGAAACGAGCCTAGTTGTTCGTCAGTTCAATAAAAATACAGCTTATTTAATATATCCATTATAATAACTAAGTTTCTACTCCTTTTTATTATCTTGTGTAAAAATTTGATAAACGTACATTATAATTTTCGTCAAGAATAAAATTTATTTCAAAAACAAAATAAATAAACCTTTATCAAAAACTTAGCAGTACAACATATTTCAGATTTTAACATACCGCGGCTTATTCCGGTAACATTCACTTTTCTATAGTATGTTCTACAAATCGTTGACAAAACTCTGGTGAGAGTCAACACACGACTTTCTCTCACGTATTATAGAAATGCAAATAAAGTTCACAAATGGTTAGAATATTATTTACGCTTATTTTGTGAACGCGTCCAAATTACCGAACACGCAAAACACTGCTTAATTCCAGAGATTTTTCGGGATAACTCTCTTCGACAAATTTTCTCAGGGAAACGGATAAGTTCGCGTAACATAGTATTATAGGCTTAAGAAATGTGGCAAGTTTTAAAAGAATCGTTAGAACCGTTTTCGGGAAAATCGTAGAAAACATAAAATTCGCAAAAATAAAGTGGCACTTCCAGTCATTTGATCTTAAGGAAATTATCATTAGAGAATATCAGTGACATATACAACTTAAATATAAAATTTCATTTTTCTACGATCTTTATTTTTTGAGGTATGCTGTTCACAATACCGATATACTTTAGGTACTTCCGGTTACTCTATTTTCGTATATTTATCAGATAAACGTATTGGTTCATATAAAATGGAATAAGTAGCTAAGGAATATACTAAAAAAATCGCTAGCGGCGAAAACCTAAAAATTTGGAAGTTACCTAAAAATGACACAAATAAAGTACTGCTTCCAGTAAGTCTTGATTTTGCATAAAAATGTAGCTATGACCTCAAATATAAATTTTCATTTAGCTAGTGGTTTTAGTTTCGTAGTTATTTCATTCGGAGGTGAGGGTAAAAGTACTTCCGGTTACTCGATTTACAAAAAATTTTCTGAGAAACCGCCTGGATTATATGAAAGAGCATTAAAAGACCAAGAAATATGGGAAATTGAAAAATACCATTATAGCTAATTTCGAGAAAATCGCGAGAAATCAAGAAATGACAAGAACCTTAGGTTGTTCGATTTAATCAAATTGTTGCGATTATATGAACGGACGGACAGCGGAAATATACAAACCAATTACTAAAAACATGATTTTCAGATTCAGGGGACCCGAAAACGTGTATTTCCACTAAAATTTCGAGATCGAAAATTTTGGACGAAAACAATTCTTTCTCTTTTACCTATATTTCATATAGGGCAAGAGATTATTTGTTCATTTATTTAAATTAACTCCTGTCCAATAATAGAAATTGGGACATCCACCGTAATATTTAAATCTAGCTGTTGCTATGAAGTTTTTACAGAAGGTGATGCTATTTAGTAAGTATTTCCCGTGAACTTCTTTAAATGCACAGGGTTCGAGAGCCGAAGCAGCTTTTCATCTTTGCATGGCTAAACTAAAAATGTATTAAATCATACCTCATTGGTCAGTCTGATCTAAACAATCTCATCAATAACGCCTACATTAATGATCTGACATCTCCAAATGATAGGTGTGGGCGGAAATGTTGTATAATGCATTTTTGAACCTATACCTTCATTGTAGCAGCTCGTTCAGATGGTGAAACATTATACTGTACAACTTTCACAGGTATAAACCTATTTCGTCCAGGTGTCTTCCAACAAGCAAAAACATCCAGCCAATGATGTTGCAAGAAATTAAATCTCTTTTAGTCAAGTCTGCTTTATGTCATGCTCTTCTCCCCATACATGATACGAATGACAAATTACAGGCTTGCCTGGGCATTCTAAATATAAAGATTGATGGTAGATAGTTAAGGCACACTACAGATGCAGAATTTATCTCACACTAATCGACTTGTTTGAACTCATTCTTTAGTTCATTTCCTACCGCTTGGTTGCGGGCAACCAAAAAAAACATTTTATCAAGCAAGAATCGTAAACAGAGCATATGTGTTGGGGTAAAGTTTTATACAAACTTCTGAATATATCTGAAAAACAAAAGTTGCCAATCCTTCGTAAGCCAACACCACCAAAATTGATCGACAACTCTGTGCCCGTGATTTACCATCGGAGTAGTGATTAAAGATAGTTTCAAGGCGGTTTTGAGATATTCAAATTGTTTATCGTAATACGTTATTTCTTTCCTGGCAGGAAATGTTCTTAGTAGAAATATCAGACTTGGGATTGCGAAAGAGTTCTTTAGTTATAAAAATTCCAAATGATCTAGAAGATAAACTAATCTTGTAATTATTTTCTGCAGAGCAACAATCTTTGTGTTGAAGATTTATAACAAAGTAATCCAATCTCAAGGCTTAAAAACAAGGTATTTAGGTACAACTTTGTATAATGTAAAGGTATGGCCAAAGTAAAATATTTGTGAACTGCTTTACATTTGCGACACTTTTTATTGATTGAATAACGAATTTATAAAACACGAGTGCTATTTTTAACTTCCGGTAGCAACGCCCAGCAAAATACGTTCCACTAAGAGGTTAGCATGACGCGATCTCTATACTGCGCACCACTAGTCGCACTACTGATTCCTTCGATCCGGCTAGTTAAGACCTGACTGCTAGCGTGAAAACGTGCGCCACAATCAAATATACCGCCAAATCCGAGTTGGAAAGTGTCTTTCGTTTTTTGTAAGTAGTAATTCACCGCAGAACGGGCAGGATATGTGATGAATACTTCATGAGTAAAGGTGCAGTGTGTGAGCGTGAGAAGGTCGAACGAACGTTCAACATTAAGGTGGAGGAAATTTGTGCGTGAAAAGCGTATAATAACTTAACTTTGTGGAGTTTTCTGAAATCTTAAGATCGAATCTATACAAAATCATGATAGAGAAGCTTGGTTATCGTAAATTTTGTGCACGTTTAGTATCAACAATACTATCGGAAAGTGACAGAGTTCGTCAAACGGGTTCAGTTTTGAACCAGTACGGGGAAAATTGAGAGGACTTTTGGAAAAAATCATGAAGGGAGATGAGACTGGTTAAATTTAAAAACCCTGGCATAAAATATCTGTCTCAATAGTGGATGCATACTCACTCCCTTAACAAGCCAAAAAGTTCAAGCAAACTTTTAGTAACAAGAAACTCAAGAAGCTCAGTTCTTTGAGACCAAAAAGGTGTTTTGCTAGTTAAGTTTTCCCACCTGCGAATAACAACAAATGCGGAAGGATATTGCGAGACATTGAGAAATCTACAGAGAACAATTCAAAACAAATGAAGGGCAAACTTCTATCAACCATTGTTTTGCCTCCTTTTGCTACATCAACGTAACGACTTCTTGAGAGTTTCAAATGGAAAGTGTTTGATCACCTACCTCATAGTTCTGACTTGGGTCCCAGTGATCTTTATCTCTTGCCTGAGATTTAGAAACCACTGGTAGGGCAACGTATTCTAACAAAAGAGGATTTACAAAATGCAGTCGAAATATGACTCACCATACAGACGGCAATCTTCTATGCAGAAGGTATAGCGAAGCTGATTTACCGGTACGACAAGCGACTCAATCTCCAAGCTACTACGTCGAAGGGCAGTTTACATATGTATCTAACAGTTGTAAATAAATGATTAACTTTCATTTATAGTTTGATTTGTCGGCCTACCGGAAGTTAGAAAAGAAACAGCCTTCATAATACAAAGTTTATTGACCTGTTTTTATAAATTTACCGGCGCTGTTGATTATCACGTTCTGATATATTTCCCGAAGTGTTCTGATTGCCCTAATAACTCGATTATTATGCTACAAAACGAGCACGTTATGCTTCATAACTGTTATGAAACAGAGTAAAGGTTTGATATCAAATTCTTGTCATTGGTTGACAGTTGTCGTTGGCGCAAAGAATAGTGTACGACACACGATCGTTAAGTGCCTTAGCATAGCAGGTCTCAAAAATTAGCAAAACTCAACCGTTCTGATCTCGTTTTTTTAACTTCCTCTCGTCCTGTTATACTATACTACTTACCGATCTTGTATCGTAATATACTATTATCTAACACTTCATATCTAAATATAAAGTATGTCCTCAAAATCTTCGTTAGAACATGAACTCCTAGAACAGAATCCTATACCTTGTATTAAAAGCGGACTCGATCTTTTCCTTGGGCATTCCTTCAATTTTGCTACCAATATCGCGATTAAGATGTCTACTGTCGGGGGATAGGTCTCGAGATTACAACAGCAATCAGTTTAAAATTATAATCATGTGTAACCGACCCCCCTATGATCAAAGTGCCAAAGTATTCTGGTGCATATCGGACTTACATGAAGCTTCGTTAAAAATAAAATCCCGTTTACCATACTTCGATAGAATTAACGACATACCATCCGGGCGACTGCTATCAAAGCTGAAACATCCAGCTAGGTTTAGTTCACAGGGGATGTCGCAAAGATCTTACCTGCTTCATGTCGTGGTTGTAATCAAATTAATTAACGAACTCTTCATAAATAAAGGTATGTGCTTGATACATCGGGCAACCTAAAAACAAGGCCACGGCGATGCGTAAAGAAGAATTGTCCAATAAGATTCAAGTGAATGTTGATGGAAATTAAGTTCCGTACCCCACTTGTGTGAAAGTCAAATGTCTTGCCAAGCAACTAAGATGAAACAGTATTGCATAATTCTTTAACTCATGCTAATTGAAGAAGATTTTCAATTGATTTTTGGCCACTTAAGTGAAAGCCTCCTGAAAACGATTCAGCAAAGTAGAGGTCCCAAATGAAAAAAATATGAGACAAAATGTTTCACATTAGCGAATTTGTGGATTTATATGATCTTAAAAACTGGAGAACAAAGGGTAATAATGCTTCTTAAACTAACACCACTACAAATCACCCACAATTGTTCTCGTACCCATAAACTATCATTCAAGTGTGTTAGAAATAGTTTCAAATAAGATATTGAGAAATAAACATATCTGTTTAAATTCATATTCAAAGTAAAAGAGTAAGACTTGGGATTGCTAAGGAGTTCTTTAATGAAAAGAAATGCCAAATGAGCCGAAAGATGTACTAGTCTTATAGTTATCTTCAGCAGTACAGCTAATTTATAATTATAGCATTATTAATGCCACAGGTCCACCTAACAAGGAAATATTGTTGACTTCAGTGATGGCAATTCCCGGAGCAAGTTGAATGGCCCAATTATTGATGCCTGATATTTTCGCTTAGAAGTAATAACTCACGTTAAGAGAACTTGAGCACTAAAACTACTTTACGTGGCCCTTCAACGATAGGTTTTAAATATTTCATTACTATTGAAGGTCAATTAACCAGGCTACTATCATCCAAATATTGTGACTTAATTGATGAAATAAAAAGGAACATTGTAACATAGTACATTGACAGACCCAAGGAGATATTGATGAACCCGAAGGGATTAAAGGATAATTGTGTTTCCATAAAATAAAAAGTCGAATTGTCTATAGCAATGATGAAGAAAAAAATTCACTTTTAACATAAGTTAAGAATGCTCCTCTATCAATCATGATGAAAAAATTTTTGATATATACTTTGATGAATACCTTAGTTCAGCATGAAGATGTTGGATGCACCTTACGTACAGTTCCTGCACTAACCTAGGAATTACATAAAATATAACTAACAACTGATACAGGTACAGGGTTTATTCAACAAGGAGTAAACTTCGTTATATATAGAGTCGAAGCAAGTAAACGTTTAAATAGCCAGATGTAGTACACTCCGTTGCTGTACCACATACTAATCTTATCTTAGTTGGGTACACTTTATTCCCATTTTATTCTTGTTTTTTATGCTTTAAGGGTTTTTACTGGCAATACTGGAAGGCTTTTTTGTAACTAGCTTCATAGATATAACCGTTACACTCACTTTGTGCTTTGAGAATTTTGCGTGATTTGTTGTTTGTTTGCACTTCTTATTTATAGTAAGTATATATTCAATTTGACGAAGAAGAAAATGTTTTATGTGAGTACTTAAAACAAGCTTCCAAGTTATATCATAGCTTAACAACAAAGTAAGTTCGTAGATTAGCATCTGAATATACAAAAGCAAATAGCTAGGGTTACCTGTGCTGAAAAAGGTGAACTGTTGCCAATAAGTTGTGCCATAAATGTGGTAGGAAATTATATTCCTTCGTACATGATATTTTCTCGTAAAAATTGGCGGAAAGAAATGATCGAACGGGCGCCTCCAGGAACAGATGTGAACGGTTATCCGAGTAGATGGATGACATGTAACAATTTTGCACATTATTGAACATTTTACGAAATGTGCCACATGCCCCATTAATGATACACGTCTTTTAATATTTAACAATTACGACAGTCATATAGATGTGGAGTTCATAAGATTTAGCGGAAAAAGTGCTAATGCTACCGCCCAATACCCCGTATAAATTGATAACTTGGGATCTTACAGTCTTTGGATCATTAAAAATCATTAAAAATATTTTTTATAAAATATCGAAGTTACTCAGAAATCCATTTTTCCTTGCATTCGCACCAAGAAATATGGAAATCGAATTCCTCGTTACTGTTATTTGACCTTACAATTCAAATATTTTCACAGATGACGACTATCTGTCATCCTATGTCACTGACAGAGAAAATCCTTCCAATGTGCTTGAATGTACCTCAACGCAGTTCAAACCGGTATACTTAAACAACATACGGAGAAGCCATGGTAAACAGAGCCTGATAAAGATAAATGAGATGGTACACTATTGTGATGATAATAATTTAAGATGAATTTGATTTTCTTGAAGAACCAAAAATTTTATATCTCATGAAGTAATACAACTAATTCTCAAACAGAGAATGAAATAGAGGCCCCAGTTGAATTGTAATAGATAGTCCGGGAAAGCAAGGAATTAAAGAAAAATCAGAGGCCAGAATTTTGAGAATTTATCCGAACATGCAGATGAAATGATCTTTCAGCCTTTGGCAGGATCTGATTTTGGAGTAAGCGGTACAGAACCTGTGATGTGGAACCAGTGCTAACATTCTTGTTGTAGGAAACTGGATTGTAATCAATTTTATATCAGAAAGAATGATATTACATTGTTATGTGGGTTAAATTGTTAACAAGCGCAGCAATCGTTTTGATATCAAATTTACAAAGATAGCTACAAACCGACGCTTCGAGTGGCCACTAAAGGAAGACGTATCTTCAATTGCAATTGATAAAATTGTAAAAAACTTCCAAAGCGTACATTCAAATCTACTGGTATGCGTTCTAAAATCATTAGTTTTAACATATCTTCGAACATTTTTGGTTTAAACTTCTAATATATCAATATTAATGTAATGTTCGGTAATTGTTGGGATAAGTAAGGAGTGTCAAATAAATATAATATTCCCAGGCATCCCAGTTCTGTTTATTTCAATGTAATACCATGGTACATTCTGCAGTGTACGAATACATCTTAGAGAGTCTCCCTTACTAGAGTTCGAATAACGAACCGCTGTTCTCGTTTCTGAGGGCACACGTCAATACACCTTTTAGCTGTCGCTGCGTTATTTAAAGACTGCTATGCAAGTACCTACCAAATGATTAAGTGTTGACCAACAACAAGCAAGATGCTAAAGGATTGTACTAATTATTTCTACATCTATGCTATCTATGCTAAGTTCACTGGGACACTACAATAGGTTAATTTTAATATGTTAAGTTTTCATGACAGCTGTAAATAAATGGCGAATTTTTGTTAAATATGTGTATTATTGTGGATACTCATACCACCCTAGGTTAATTTCCAAGCAGTATCAAGTCATCTTATAATAATGTACCAAACCTCCTGGAATTAAGAGACTTGTTCCACTTTCCACAATTGTACATTTTTGAAGTTTTTTGTGATTTCTTCATATAACATCCTTTCATCTTACATATTTGGTGAAACATGAAATTTGCTCCACATTGTACTTCAATTTAAATTTAATCTCTTAAAATAACTTTTATAAGGAAAAGTAAAAAAGTCTATCGTTCTTCCCGAAATATTTCTGCACAGTTTAACATCTTTTAAAATTTGTGTTGTTTTTATTTAAAAAGTACTCGTTTACCTACCACAGATCCACAAGGAATTTGGCGCGCTTTCAATGGCATTTTAAAGGAATGTCATATTTTTGAAGTAGCTAAAATAAAGGAAGCGCAGGATTTAATTGTTAAAAATTAAAATAACATTAAAAATATATTATAAATACATATATTACCCTTTTAAAAAAAGCTAATTGTAGATTGAGTCTTTTTATTACGCCCGCGCCATAACAAACAAAACGATCACAATATTAATAAATATTTTTGCGACGTTACCATTTATGCTTAACCACCTGCAAATATTTATTTGTATTCTTCATGCAGTCGTACTGTAAATACAAACTGGATCCTTCTTAAATGTCGTTCTCAAGGAAAATTAATACAGAGAAATTTAATATTTTACCTTGAATATTCCTTTCTTATATCGAATTCTGATTAGGCAGTAACGTAATTGCAAAGATTTTTTATTCTTTATGATACATATATATTACATTATATTCGTAAGGTATTAAAAATAAAATATCCACTATATTTGCTTCTTGCTACTTTTGTAGAGCTTACATAATATTTCTAATGCGGTTTAAAGGTTAATATATGTTTAACACTACTATTACTAAAATACAATTTATGACTTTGCATCTTTTATTTTCACTTCAGTAAAATATTATTCCGTCTTTATAAGAATCGTCTTCTCTAGAATTTCAATGATATTAGTAATTTCTGCATTTTTAAATAAATTCTATATCTTTTGTCATGTAGTCATAAATTTTGGATTACTGGTATATGTATATAAATAGAAATTATTTTAAAATATTTATAATTATTAGTTTATATCAAAAAGATTAATTTAAATGTATTATTTCAAATCTATTGCAATCAAATTAAATCTAATTTCTAATGGTGTAAAGAAATGTTCATTTATTGCATTCCTTTAATATAACGTTTAGGATGCGTGGGAGACGTTTTGCAATTATATTGTCGGATTAAAGTAAATTTTGACGTTAGATATGCTTTTCATCCGATGCACAAAAGATAGATATACTGATTTTAGTTAAATGTTAAACAACTGAATGTTATTTGTTAGTAACACAGGCTATAAAAGGTTAGAAAAGGTTGGATCAAGATCATCAACAGCTTAGCAGGCCGGTAGGTACTGAACGGTAATTCACACTCTGTAGGCAATATCTTACTACACATTAAAGGAGAATGGAACAAAAATCTGTGTTTTGAGCTATTTGTGTTGTGTAGCCTTTCCCAAAAAATGAAATATTAGAAGTTATTATTAGTAGAAATAAATAACAACTTTAATGTTGATAATTAATCTTTTATTAAAGTAATAATTAATCCAAACATTTTCGTTTATATAATTGATGATTCAATGAGAACATTGTCAACGATTTCTTCTTTTTATAGGTTCAATTGTTGTTATTGTAGCAGAGTTTGATCTGGTTTATTACAATATTGTTGGATTGAAACACAAAAACGCATGTTAAAAAGTCCTTCTTGTATTCGTTATTAACAGTTTAATGGCCAATCAAACAACGTGTGTCTGACATAGCTTGAACAACTATTAATGGCCGATCACACAACATATGTATGACAGTTGGAATAACTGTTAGTGGCCGATCACACAACATGTGATGTTATCACCCTGTTATTGACCGGTGACACACTCTTTGTGTGGTGATTTCTATACGATTACAGACTGATAACCTAATACAGATAATTGGTTTTGTTATATTTCATAGCTACGTCTTTGATTTCAAGTAATTATTTTACTGCCATTTTAATTTTAGATTTTTAAAATTAATTTATTATGTGGCAATACCTCGTTGAGAATGGAAAACGAAATATTTGAGAAGGAATATGTGACGTTCCCAGTGACGTCGGGACAATGAAGACAGCAAAAGTGATGCAGGAGAAAATATCGATTATTCCACGGAAGAGGAAGATTCTTTTCCACAACCAAGAAGAAAGCTCCGTGTATTTGGTATATCAAGCAGCAGTGACGGAGAAGAAAGCGGCGATCTATCTATGGACTGGTCCAACATTGATAGACTAAGAAGACAAGAAATTTTGGAAGGTGTAACGGGACACGTGTCAACGTTACTAAATGTGATAAGGTTGAAAATGTTGTAAATTGTTTCATAGGAGATGATCTAGATTTCATTGTTGTGGAAACGCCACAAATTTAAAGTAGGAAAAAATGTGGAAAGTGGCGTGACGCTACAATATCTGAATTGAAAAATTTTTTGGATTAGTAATAATTATGGAGTTAGTTAAGAAGCCAAGAATTAATTGGTCCAGCAACCCCTTCATTGAAACACCAATTTTTTCTAAAACCACAAGCCGCAACAGATTTAGGTAAATCCTGTAATATTTACATTTTTCCGATAACGAAAAATGCCTCTAAATGCTGACAGGTTGTACAAGGTGCAACATTTCATCGATTATTTTTCAAAAATATTTGAAAAGAATTTTGCTCCAGGACGGAATATACCTATCGATGAAGGCATGGTACCATGACGCGGAATGCTCAATTTCAAAGTCTATAATTCAAGTAAAATAACCAAATATGGTTTACTTGTCAGAACAGCATGTGATTCTATTACTAGTTATATTTTAAGCTTCAAATTATATTCCAGTACGGGACAAAACATTGAAAGAACTGTAATGGACTTGTTACACAATGATTTAAACAAGTGGCATCGCATATATATGGACAATTTATACAATAGTGTATATTTGGCAAGAAAGTTACTTTTAGATACAATCAAGCTATGCGGAACAATTAGAGTACATCGAGGTTTACCTGGATTTAAAAAAAAACTAAATTAAAAATAATGGAAACTAAGTTTGCTCCTCAGGGGGAGGAGGGATATTAGAATGATATCAACCATTCATAATGCAAATATATTCGACACTGGGAAAAAGGATAAAAAAGGTAATGCAAAGTTGAAGCCAAAATGTATTATTGATTACAATCAGTTTATGAAAAGGATAGATCGGGCGGATCAGTATTTAAGCCATTACGCCATTTATATAAAAACAAAAAATAGACAAAAAAAGTTTCTCTCTATTGAACAAATTGTGCCATATTTAACTTGTTTCGCGTATATGAACATTTGAATATTGATCTCATTCGGAAATTAAATTACCATGACTTTTTACTTCAATTAGCAAGTGCGTGAATTACAACTAATGATAGTGTACCTACTACATCTCGTGTCGTTCGTTTCGATCCAGCTGAAAGATTAGCTGGAGGAAGCAAACATCAGTCAGTTAAAATATCATTGATAAAAAAGGGTGTACGAAGGGATTGTCGTGTTTGATATTGGAATAAAATTAGAAAACCTACTTATTTTATGGATAAGACTTACCAAGTGCCATTACGTCTAGGTGAATGCTTTAATAATTATCACACAAAGAAAAAATACTAAATTAATTTTGTTTATTACTTCGTTGTCATTGTGTTTTTTATTGTTTTCTTTTGATTAAAAATGAATTATTAAATTATTTGATGAATTTATATAACGTTTTTTTAATTAATTTTTTGAAAATATGGCCGGCCCCTGGCGAAGCTTAATTGCGTAGACGTGCGGCCATTAAATTGTTAAAAGTTAATTAAAAATAAAAATTAAAACTCCTTAATTAACCTACTTCACGTGAAGATCCATAAAAACTGAAGTGCATGGTGACTGATAAGTAAAGGAAATCGACCCCTAGAAGCCTGAAAGAAAGTGTAAAAGACGGCACCCCAGGACAAATAATTATTAAAAAGACAAAAAACATTACTATACTAGACTCTAGAAAAAATAAAGTAGTTAGGCCAGTAAAGCGGTGTCCAACGCGAATTATTAGACTCCACGTGAAGCTGAAGTGCATGATGCATGATAAGTGACAGAAATCGATCCCTAAAACCCCAGAACATAACAAAAATACACTAGACGTTAGAAAACATTAGAATTATCATTCCTTAGTAAACGGGTTTCAAAAAGAACATACTATTCTTAAGGAAACGAATATGAAAAAGTATTACAACAGGCGCAGCAACAAATGGATATTTCTTAATTTGACTGATAAAAAATAGGATATAACAATTTTGCCAGTGTTAAGAACTTGAACGTCAAAGTTAGATAAAGTATAAAAAGTTTTTAAAATTTCCACTAAGACAATAATTGGCAGAAGAATCTATTGTTGCTAGAGATAATAATGGACTACATCACAATATCGAAATTATATAATGTATTAGTTATGGCGTGAATTAAATTGATGTGTGGAGACACTTCCAAAATAAGTGCTCGATGTACGCTTAAAAAATTACAAAAAATGGGTAAGATAAGAATGTTGAGCAGATGCTCTTTTATATTTGATATTGACATGTTCTTGAATAAATCGTTATACAAAGTGGTATGTATTATTTTCACTTAGTTTAAAGCAAAGCATAACAGTATTAATGTCAAAAACAAATTTAGAAGCTGTACAAATTATGTTCACCGTTCAATCGAAACAAAATTCCACCAAACAATTTTCAAAATAAGAACACAAAACGATCGTATAGTGAATTATAAATTAACGCACACCAGTGGCGTAACTTGAAAAAGATTCATGCCATATAGAAGCTGCGCAATCCGAAAAAAATAACGAGGAAATATTAATTAAGGAAAAGAAACGAAATAATTGTTTAAATAACTAAAATCCCAGATTCAAGTGCTTGGGTCCAAAGTTTAAGTTGAATACGTTCTGTGGTAGATGTTTTCGTTTAAAGAAGATATCTGTGCGGAACATTCTAGATCGCACCGTATCACGTTTCTAAAATCTAAAATTTCTGTTCTTAAGATTCTATAATCTACATACATCTTTTAACTATGAATGTCAGATATAGTTTAAATCCTTTTTCACTTAACATATGATTGATACGCGTAAGAACTTGAAGGACTCTTCTTAATTATTGAACCGAAAAAGGCGTGATTTTAAAAATTGCAACCCTAATTTGGTAATTTATTCTATCCAACATATTATTCTTTGTGTAACGCTATATAGGATTCACGTACTGCATTTTAGTTTTATGAACTATTTCCACATCATATTTGGGCCTACGTGTAGATCCCTGTGTTAGTAGTTAATGCAATACGACTGTCAGCTCCTGGTATGGACCATCATCGAGATTTCGCATATTATAAAAATCCGGTTCTTTCTTTATGGGCATGCATAGTCTTTTCAGCCATCTCTAAGATACAATTATAAACATTTTTATGCTACAGCAAAGTCTTCTACGTTTAACGAATATAATCTTTTACCTTCGATATCGCAACACATACTAGAATTCGAAAGTAACCATCATATTAAAAATATTTCAATTCAGTTTAAATTTATTTCAAAATAATTACACACAATTGTTTTTTATAAATTATTTTGCCTTCAAATTAATTAACCATAATTATTTTATGTACAACAAAAATGTGTTGATATTCAATTAAGTATGTCGCCTGTTCTGAAATCATTTATTAAATTTTAACTCTTGTTTAATATTTGAGAAATTTTTGTTTATTCATTCATTCATTTTGTTAGTTGCGAACTTGCTTTACTTTCAATTTCACTAAAAAAATACAGAACCGTAATGCAATTTTTAGCACTGAATATAAGGTGTAAAAGAAACAGGCAATTTTGAAATTCTTGGCTTATATTTGTGCTAGGTAACGATTTGGATTTCAAAATAATTTGAAGTAAGTTTTTTACCTTTGACTATTTTTCATACAATCTTTAAATTCTAAATTCTAAATTTAATTTGGTAAATGTTTAAATCTACTTGCCCTTGTGATTTAATTTTGCTAATTTTTATGAAAGCTTTATCTAAAATAGTTAAGATTATTAATTATAAAATATATTATCAGTACTTAGATAATTTTCTACAACTGTTTAGAATATTTACTGCGATAAATTCTTATTGCTTTGAGTATCCAGTAAGATTTACCACGGGAAGAATTGAATTGCTAGTCAAACAGCTCCTTTTTACTTTAGTTGTGATAAAAAAACGTATACATAAAAAATACAAGTTTAAGTGCAAATCGAAGAAATTGCGGCACTTTAAAGAGCATAGAACTTAACCAGTATTTTGGACAGCCTACTAAATTTAATATAATAAATAAAACATTATATAAACTATAAAAACAAAAACACTATAAAAAGCTGATTTTAAGAATATAATTAAATGAATAGTTAAATTTAACAACAACTTAATTTTCATAAGTATGTTAATAAAAAGACATTTAAAGGACATTATATAAAATTTTAATTATCCTACCTCCAACGTAATTATAGAAGCGTATATACATACATATGTACATACATACACACATAAATCGTTAGCATTTTGTCCAACTGACATAACGTCGTCGAAGAGCGCGAATGTTATGGAATCATTATAGCAAAATGTATATACCAGAATTATGTTGACATTTTAAAGCGTTAATATTCATAAACCAGGTCCGATTCATTCATTACGTTAATATTTCAAATAAATACATTTTAGTTTACGGTTTTTTATCCTGCTTGAATAATATTTGTTACCTAAACATTTTATAGAGAAATACCGATTAGTGATTTTTTTACATTATACAGTATAAAAGACTAACCCTTAAGTACGCAATATTTAACGGTGTTTACCTTTTACTGTAATAAGGTATTTCAATTTTACTGTTTATAAAAGTAATAAACTTGCGGTGGAAAGAAGTGTTTGAACTTACATCTTTGAACATAAACGTTATTTAAAGATTACATAAAACATTTGTTACATTATAAGAAAATCATATTTCACGTTTCCGTCACGACTATATCCACGAATGTTTTATTTATCACTTAGAATACAAAGTATGCTGGGAGTTATGCATTACTTATTCAACACACGAATCCTGCTAACAAATACAGGGTGATCCAAAAACGTTGAAGACAGTTTAAATTTGCCGCCCAAATAAAACATTTTAAAAGTTGTTTGTTTAATACCAGTGGCATATCTTGTAGGAAAAGTAACAAATACAAATTATTTAAAAGAAAATAGCTGAGCTTTCAAAGCCACCAAAATACTGACGCGCGCTATTCATTTTTGTGTCACTTGGTATATGCATTAAACATTAGAATGACCTAAATTTTGCCCCGGACACTTTTTAACATATCGTTACTATTGTAGCTCTTGTTTCTCAATAGTTTTAGCAGTCATTTTCCATACAATGCAATTTTGGTTCGCGTGATGGTCAAGTTAATATTAGGCTTAATATGACCCTCGAAAACTGTTGAACTTGAGCCGATAAACTTTGTACTTAAAATGACGCATTTACTCCAGGTAAAATAAAATATTTTATTTTCACTGAATCTTTATCTAAGCCCTTATTATTTAAGTAGTAAATAAATAACAATTTATGATTAAGAAATATTTATTTAAAGAAAACTAAATAAAATATCAATGGTACTACACCAATCAAGATCTTGAATATGATTGTATTAATTTAACCTTCCATTGATCGTAATGCTTAACATACACGTTCGATCTCATTGTGCCTACAAGGCATACCATAAAGATTATTAATTTAAAATAATCAAATTACATTGATTCTCATATTTCTATTTATTTACATAACGCAACTCTTACAAATTTAAAAATAAAAGTCACTCCTATTTCAAAACAGCCAAATATTTATAAATAACACATTTAGTCAAACTTAGCTTTAGCCAAACAATACTTGAAAATAAAAAAAAGCATTATTACAGCCACAACAAGCATGTCTCGATAATTGTTTTTTGCCTTCTTCTATTGTACAAGTGTGATATTTCTTTCTAGATGAGCTGGCTTCAGTTGTTTGCCCATTAGCTTATTTACGAAATGATTGTAGTCTAACTTGAAGTTCTGTTGATATTGCTATGGTTTTCGTGATTCTTATTTCTAAATTTTCTTATCTCAATTCGTGTGAAAGTTGCTTCAAAAATTTTCTTCTCCTAACTGCTCGTTCTTATGACCTAAATATATAATATGTCAATTGATACCTCTCACATTTAAAAGTTAGAAAATATAACCATATGTTACCTTTTTACATTTCTAGCAACATTATAAGTTGCTTACATTCTATTGGTTGTGCCAACGTCACCTTCGGTCTCGTTGTAGGAGGGATCACTACCCGCATCATAACGCTAACTTCATAGGGGAATAGCACTTCCTTGTTTTCTGGGTATATAAGATACCATGATAGTATATTCATTAAATTCGAATAACCTGGAGTGTTCCTCTCGACCTGCCGTATTTAAAAATTCAGATGGAAGTTTTTTTTTATTTTTTTTAACATATCCACATAAGCAATCTTTTTATTCTTTAATTTCTTAACTAAATTGATATCACTAAACTAATTGTCAGCGGTTGCATTGCGACCAGATATATGTATACATTCTGTCATTCGTTTGACAATATCTACTGGTTTATTACTTTTAAAGTACTGTCATTCGAGTTGTTTTCCCGCATATATTTTCATATTATATACGTGTAGCGTATTTTGGCATCATTCCATACGTATTGGATTTCGATGAAATATACTAAGGGAAAACACATCTTCCCCAAAACCCAATAAACACTTCCTTAAGTATGGTAATGTCACCCATTGAATAACATGTTAGCCAATTATCAATAACTGTTTGAAACAATTGGCATACATGTCAAATGCGACCTATTTTTTCCATACTGCACGATTTTCACAATCATCATATTGCAATCATCTAATTAAAAATTCAAATCCTTCTTAAGGGCATCCCAACACGACCAGAACCTCAAAAGTCTTCCAAACTTTGTCTGTTGATTCTATATGCACCAGCAAAATAGAAAAGGCCAATAAATGCTTTTGTTTCGTCCACGTCAGTACTTTATCAACCGCGGTTAAAGTTACTTTTTCTATTGCTAATATTCTGGTTGGTGAAAAATACTGTCGTATCAAAAACGCTTTTGGTAAAAAAGCCTTTCCAACACTTTAGTGCTTCTCCTATTCCACCTGGCAAATGAGGAATTAGATTATGAGACAGATGTTTCCTTTTTCTCTTTTCCTAAAAATACTCATTGTTAGAAATTTCGTCGTCTCTAGATAAATTGTCTTCCTGTTTTGATTCCGAATAACCTTCACGCTTCTCAGGCAAGTCTGCGACTTCAGTGTCAGTTTTATCATCGAAATCATCATTTTAAGTTTCTTCATTATCATCATTTCAGAGATTCGGCGTTTCAGTAACATAATCTGGATTATTGAATCAATAAATATGGGATGGGTTTGCCATAATTCTCAATATCCGCGAAAATAGAACAAAACTTTGCATCACACACAATCGGCAAATTCAAATTATTTATGTTTATAAATCCATCTCAAACTGATAAATGGTTGCGATTAATATTACACAAAAAATATAAGTACATTATAAAATAGTAAACATTACTTACTTTTAAATTATAACATAATCGGTTGTAATGTGTCTCCTAGAGCAATTATTTCGTCACGGAACAAACCTTTCACGGTTCGTGACACGAAGGATACTGAAGGAGCAGAAAACATGCAAGTGGGGAAAACTTTCTACAGTTAAAAATCTAGTACGACCGACCAAAGGTTAAAAATTAATAAAAAAAAATCTGAACAAATTACTAAAATATTAATTTAAAAGTACAATATTGACTGTTTAAAAATTAAACTTACTAATCGAATTATTTTTTAATATCCACGCAACGCGCTGTTACATTCTAAGAATGTTTTTAATTTACAGTTAAATGAAATAGTTGATATCTTGAGAATTATAACGGCTAAAGATATCCTTTCTTGAGTAAACACTGCCTCTAAATAAATTTACAGTATTATTGATACAATAATCATCTGTGTTTAATACGAATGAATTTTTATTATTTATACGGCATGTTGATGAATTAAAAGTTTATCTAATGTATATCCTTTTACATCCACGTTACATTCATTGATAAACTGACATTAGATGACAATTCTTTTGAACCAATTTAATGTACGTGTGAACCTTTGATTACTAATTTATTAAATGTATCGGATTTCGTCCTCACGATTAATTGGTTTCTTGTAATGAATCTCTGGGTTAAGTAGTCTCGTAATGCGGCCAGATATAACAGATTATAAGTTTTATACGATGTTGTTTTACAACACTGATAAAACATGGCAGTACTTTTTTACTCTCTTGTTTTTTACGTTTTCTTAGACTTTGGTACTCATTTATTTGTTACTTTACCATATTTAATTTAAATCATGTAATTGGTATTTAGCGCTGTTTATTAGGGTTAAGTAGAAGAGCAGATGACTTCTAGTAAGCTATTTGACCTTCGCCGATTATATAAGAACTATATTCATTGTAAGAAAAGCATTTATTATTATTATAAAGTTCCTCCTCCACTTTCGATACTTACTAGTTCTTCACAATAATGCTTGAACAGCCTGCAAAGCTCCGTGTTTCACAACTTCAAAGGTATCATTAAATCGTTGACAATGAACCGCAACATCCTGAGCTTTATCCATATACATCAAATACTTTACTTATCCTCAAAAGGAAAAGTTTATCATATTCAAGCAAGGACTTTGCGCGGGCCCATTTATGTGGCCCTGTTTCATCCAGCTATCCAGAATAGTTGCCTTTAGCTAATTAAACATCTGTATGGGGTTGTTAAATATGAAAGACCCCAACTTTGTCTTGTTGTATCTCAAGAAGTATGAGGAATAGAAGATTGTGTTATGAGTTTTTTGTTCAGCCCAGGAAATATCTACCAACTTCCAAATATTTTCTATTACTACTTGTTATTCCCTGTACAACTGTTCAACTTGTACCCATTCCTAAATACACGGGGCTACCCTGTTCTTATTATTTAAAGAAAAATTACATTTTCAAACTAGGCAAAAGTTTAATTGCTCTTCAAGGTATTCCTCTTCAACTGAAATACTTGTATTCCGTTGTAATAGCAAAACTCTATAAAAAGTTTTATCCTGGTTCCGTTGCCGCTGGCGTAGATAGTGCGTCAATTCGTCATCATTTGTGAATTTTTGTCTTCTGTGGTTCTAAATAAGTGAATATCACTTGGGGCTAAATTCAAAGTAATAATGGGCATGTTATGATTCCACAGCCCAATGTGGTTAACATTGAAATAGTCAAATTAGATGCCTTGCATAGTCATGAAATAAAACGATGCTCCTAAAAAGTTTTCCGTACCTGTTCTTGCGAATAACTTCACGCACATTTTAAGCTGCGGCAGCAGCGCATGTGTTTTCATGAACCACTTCGGTTCAATCTGAGCTGCTAAAATGCAATAATCGTGCTACTGTGATATTCTTTTTATAACGCCACGATATCGAGCTACCCATCAGGTAAAGTTGAATTCATCAAAGTTAATTAGGCTGTCGTGGTTAAAGTTTTTATTGGTTATGGTTAAGGTAATTCATCTTTCAATTATTTTTAATTTATAATAAATGTTGATGCCCATACTTGAAATATTTGCATACTTTGTGAATACAAATAATATAACTATAGGTTATAAATAAAAAAGTCCAAATTTCTCAAATAAATTTCTTTTTAATTACGACCGGTTTCGTAGATTAAATTCTACATCATCAGGTCAAGA